>WJEZ01001303.1:0-18386 GCA_009869925.1 Thalassaphorura encarpata | reverse complement strand
CCGTAGGGAAACCCGAAAAGTCTGGGAAAAACCTACGGCGCAGTACCCCCATCCGTTTGTGCAATGCGGCGAGTCGGTGCCTAACCTTAGAGGCTAGTTTGTGCAATCACCAACTCGACCGCCCGGCCTGGGTCATACTACAGATTTTAATCGTACATTATAATTTTCTGCATCTCAAACATTTCCTTAGTTGACTTATCATCTTTCTATTTTTTCGGCATACAACTTGAGAAATATAAAACGGAAAGAAAATAATTTTTTTTATTTATACATTTATAGTAAGGAGTTGAAGACAAATTTCTTATGTCGGGTTAATCAGAGGAGTAGATAATAGCCGTTTTTATTCGGTCAAGTTTATTATTCTAACTATAAAAATCAACGGTCTTATTAAAATCCAAAATTTATAAAAGTGCCTCATATTAGGAGGACTTTTCAAGAACATTTGAATCTTTATCAACTCAACATGTCTTTTTTTAATTTTCGAATTGACTTTAGATGGATAATAGGATTCTCAAGTATTTCTGGGTTAACTATATTTAATGAACAGAAGAGGTTAGTAGTGCAACATGGGGAATAGGGATACGATAAGACCGTAGATGGTAAGACTTATGTATACCAGAGTCTAGTTTCGTATGGGAATTTTGAAATTACAATATGTTGTGATTCGTAGAATTGTCAAATTCTTTGACAAGAGGAGTTTTTGGAACTGGTAACTGGAAGAGGAAGGGAGTTTCTTTAGTCTAGAAGACCATTCAATTTTTGCTCTGTCCGACCCTGCTTCTTGTCAATATGAATTCAGCATTTTGTCCTTTCAATTCTCACATTTCACCGGGATTCTGGCAGAAGTTTTCTGATTTAGTATTGGACACTCCCGACCTTCCGAATCGAATTCCAATTTGGGGTTATTACGGGACTGCGACAACAGTTCCAGTTTCCCTGTTATCCGTGGATCATTCGTCTTTCAACGAGTACGTGCTAACGATACAATTAACTAAATACTTACTACAACTTAATATACAGCTAATTGACAGGTGTTAATTTAATTTGTATAGAAATCCATCTCCATACCATGGGCAAGTAGCCGTGAAGGGAGAAGTTGTGATTACAAAATCTCTACAAGAATTCAAAGACTTGGACAAAAACAAACTTATTGGAGAATTTAGCTTGGATATAACAAAAGTTGAAGAGTGTCCATTAAATTTAACTCCGTTTATAATTCTTATACATGCGGTATGTTACTACCATTGAATTAACTTGTTAAAGAATGTCCAGGATCAATGTTTAACCTAATATTTTACTAACAGGATGTAAAATCGTTCATCTATACTTACTGGTTTGGTTTTCCGGCTGTCAGTTCAATCAAAATTAGCTACCATCCACCAGAGGCGATTCCAGATGACATTTCTTCCATTCTAAAGGGAAAATGCTCCGCTGAGACTCTGAAAGAGGGATTTTTCATGGTAAATGCCAAGGCTGGAAATATTACACCTTTACGAGATTGTGAAGCCGACGAGTGTACTTACGGTTACCTGGAGGCTTCAGGCTTGGATGGTGTCCCTAATTGGGTTGTTCGAAACTTTGTCGCGTATATAGTCGAAAAAAGGTGAATTTTAAAGTTGATGTTATCATTAAAATTGTACAGACAGATTTTTACATCCAGATACATACTAATTTCTGGTTTGAATAGGAAACTGACTTCCGGCTCAGAGATTAATGTTGTTAGTCTGCGTCCAACCAAACCTGACCCGATTGGGAAGAGTTGTATTTATAGATTTAACATTGAGGTAATTCAAATTTGAAAGTTTTATTTCCTCATCTACATGTATTCATACTTTATTTGATTTCTTATTAAAGTTTCCTCCAGATTGGCATTCAAATCCAAAAGTACTAGGATGGGAAAGAAATGACGGGAAAATTGCTCCAAGGGTAGTTGATTTGAAGTCAAATCTGGATCCAGTTACTTTGTCTGAATCGAGTGTGGATTTAAATTTGAAGTTAATGAAATGGAATCTCTTCCCTGATTTCAATCTTGATGCAATGCATGAGCTCAAAGTTTGCCTTCTGGGTGCTGGAACTCTTGGATGTAATGTGGCCAGATGCCTCATGGTAAGAACTACTAGCGGCTAATAAATCTTCGAAAATTCTTGCCAAGAAACATCATGATTCTAATCTTATTTTATTTTCACATGGAGGGATGGGGTGTTCGTCATTTAAGCATTGTGGATTATGGTGTAGTCTCATATTCTAATCCAGTTCGTCAAAGCCTCTATCATTACAAGGATTCGGGAAAGCCAAAGGCTGTTACGGCTGCAGAAAACCTGACTCAAATATTCCCAGGAGTCAAAGCCACAGGCTATAAAATTCAGATTCCAATGCCTGGACATCCTGTCTCACCTTCTACAGTTGATCAAACAAAGAGTGATCTATCCAAGTTGGAAGAACTGATTCAAACGAATGATGTTGTTTTCCTACTCACGGACACCAGAGAGAGTCGTTGGGCACCGAGCGTGATTGGGGCAGCATGTAATACGCTCATTATAAACGCCGCACTTGGATTTGATAGTTATTTGGTGATGAGACATGGAAGGCAAGGGGAGGATTTGGGATGTTATTTTTGCACTGACGTCGTTGCACCTGGCGATGTAAGCTTACAAAGTTTCGACTCTATCAAATATGCGCTTCACGTTAATATCATTAACACCATTTTAGAGCACCAAGGATCGTACATTGGATCAGCAGTGCACAGTATCCCGTCCAGGGGTTAGTATGATTGCCGGAGCTTTTGCAGTTGAGCTAATGGTTTCGACATTACAAGGCAGCAGCGTGTTAGGAGTTGCACCACATTCCATGAGAGGATTTTTGGCATCAGGCCAACAAATAGCTCCGTCTTTTCAAAATTTTGACAAATGCAGTGCCTGTTCCAAGCAGGTAATTCGAATTTTATTAGTTGTTCTTGCCCAATTAGGACTTGTATTAAAAACAAAGTCTGATATTTTAGGTAGTAGAAGCCTACAAGACAGAAGGTTTTGATTTTATTCGCCGTGTGATGGATGACTCGACTTACTTGGAAGTTGTGAGCGGATTAAACGAACTGATGACGGGTGTGGATGGGATTGTTGAGCTTGATGACGAGACCAGTGATTAGCTTCTTAGCTTGTAAAGTATATGACTTCTTTTTTACTAATTTTCAACATATATTTCACCCTAGTGGAAAGCAAACTCATGGTTTGTAGTTTCATAGACCAGTATGTAATTAATGAGAAATGGAAACATTTTTGAAGTAAGACACGCTCTAGAATTCTAAAGTAGAATATTGAAAATATTTGCGTTGAGTTTAGAATAAATCCATGATCTTACTATTGATTGATATTCAAACTATGTTGCACCATCAGAAAAAATGAGACAGACTGGGTGGATTGTTAAATTGTACTAATATTATATTCTTGATTTATTAAAGAAAATTCGCATTAGCAAAATACAGGGCAATTCAAAGAAGTTTTCCTTATCTATTAAGTCTCCTCCAAGTCAGCTTTTACTCGGCCCACGTCCCTACCTGATTTCAGAAAATATGAACATATGTTGTCAATTCCAGTACTTGTACTGCTTACAGTGGGATTTGTTAAAATTACCACGTGTCGTCTAGTCTAGTCTAATTACTTTACAATTAACAAATTACTTTCTGTTCTACCAGAACGGAGTTTTCTTATTCAAATAGAAAGATCTACAAATCTCAATTCAAAAGCACATGCCTTAATACGAAGCTTAATCCTGCTATCGAAGTTCTACTTTAAGTTTTGTTGCTTTTCGACAAGTTAGAGCATAGTTCGATTCGTTCAACTATTCCCTTTCCAATTACTTCAAATAGTTTTGCGACTCCTTCCTCATTAACAGTGACTGTTTTCGGCAGGTTGGTCGATTCTCGGGCTTTTATATTTGATACCTGATAAAGGTTACTGTCGCATTAATTACTTGTGCCTTATAACATATATAACGTAATGTGTAATTGTTCAAATACCTTGAATTCCATATTGCTCAAAACATTGGGCAACCATACAACTGCAATGAATTGTCCTCCAAAATGATCATGCAAGAATAATGCCAAGTGACCAAAAGTGGCTCGCAGTTCATCCAAGAAATGTTGTATGGGGTCAAAATCCACAATGGGTATTAATTCGTTTGGCCGCTTATTATATTCCTTAAACTGTAGTTTGTACATTGAATCCATACTCTGAACCTTACGAGTACTCATATCTTGTTTCAACCAAATGAGAACATCGAAATGGCCAACGTCTGGAATGAAAATTCTTTTCAAACTAGAAATACTTCCTTTTCTCACGTCGTCAGAATCTGACCTTATTAGTTCATTTTTCAAAACAACTAGCGCTTCTCCTGCTAGAACAGCTGCACGGTAGAGAATAATGGGAAGTAAATTCTTCGTCCAAACTGAACCCAATTTATCTTCGGGTGTAGAAATAAATAAAAGTGGTAAGGTGTCCCTCTTATTAACGAACTCCGACTCAATGTTATCAATATCATCCTTTGAGAGTTTTTCATTGAAATTCAAAATTAAACTTGTAGCTCTCCAGTTGGTTGTTGCTAAAAAGTTCAAGAATCGAAGGAAACCGACTTGACCATCGTTTGGATGACTCAAATGTGGAGCATATTGGAGGAATAAATACGCCACAATAAGTTCAATAGCCTCTTCAGTAAATCGGTAATCCTTTTCGACAGGCAAATGCGTACTTGAAGCATTAGCTAGAAGTAGATGAGACGATACCCATCGCTTTGCCAGCCGGCAGGTTTTTCCAAATGCACTAAATCGTTGGTTGAATGCATGAAGAGTGCTTGTGAGTTGCGGAAGAAGGAGAGTGTTCATATGTAGATCTACAGATTTAGGATTATCTCTTATTTTCATAATTCCATCTTCTCCACGCATTTGTTTCAGCAGGATCAATTCCCTGTAGTACGTTAGCCTAATTTGGAATATGAAACCGTCCTATGACCAAAAATATTGAAATATTACCGAGTTAAATAAGTTAGATCATCTTTTGGTAAATTGAACTGTTCCATTACCTTCAAAACGTTCAAATATCGTGGATGAACTTGAACACATAATCCAAATTGTTCTTTCAATAGCTGTCCCACTCGAATAAGAAAAGCACATTTTAATCGTTCAATTGCATTCAAATCATCTGGCCATTTACCACTACCTTCTAGCTGAACAATGACTCCAATCGGTTCAACATATTTTGGAAGTTTTTGTAAACTTTCCAAGTTGTCTTTAATGATCAAGCTAGAATCCTTTTCTTCGGTGAGCAAATTACTTGAGTAAAATGACTGCGGTGGTGTTGGATAAAAGTTTGTGAAGCGGAGAATGGAGGAAGTACCTTGAACGCTTGTTACAGCTAGGGGTAATCCTTCCGAGTCCAACTGCCTCAGTGCTTGGCTCAGATGTTCAAATGACGTTGATGCAAACATTGTTATTTCATCCAAAGATATTGGCGAATACTCTTGCTTTCGGCTATTCTTCTTTCGTATCGTTTGTGGTTCATTTTCGTCATTTGGCTTCGGTTTACCAATTTCAAAATGGGACTCGCTAATTCGCTCTAACTGATTGTCCAAGTAGTCAATATCATTCCTTTTCAATGAAAGACCCAGATGTGCTTTCAAAATATACTCGAGCATCAAGAAGCAGACATGTGATTTTTCGTCCTGACTCGCATTTTCAAACGTTACCGTTTCAACCATTGAACCATCCCGAAATCGGCGAAGCTGTGACTTGCCTTTCCATAATTCTTTGAATTCTTTCATTATTGAATCGTTTTCTGACTCACATTTTTCGATGAGCTTGTAAGCAAAACCAGGTTCAATTACTAAGCCAAACCGAAGAACTTGCCCTTGAGGAACAGGTGCTAATTTGAGATCCCATTCTTCTGGACGTGTTACTTCAATGTCAAGTATTTGTATCCTTTGCTTCAAACATTTCTCAATTAAAGTTCCAATGACTGACATCCCAATTGGACGGAAGTAACCGGAATGGTTTAAGAATGAAGGTTTATATTGATCGTCCTCCTGAAGACGGCATACGAACGATTCGTCAAATTTAACCCTGTGTCAAACAAAATTTAAATTCAAAATATGATGTCGAATGAGGCAAATCAATTTTCAAAAACACTTACTGTAAAACTTGATCAAAATTCAAAAGGAATGGAACTTTTGTCAAGAACATTGATTGAAATCCATTCACATCTGAAGTGTTCAGGACGTCTAATCCCAATTTGGCTTCAGTCTTCACACGATTGTACGTAAATTTTGACATGTTTGCTGTAAAATTGAATTGATTGGAAGAGTCTAGAAATATGACATCATATTCCAAGTGCCAATCTTTTATATTGCTGTCCTCCGAGAACGTAATTCCTTTTGTTGTCCAATCCGTCTGAAGCAAGCTTACAAATACAACTCGAATTATTTGATAACTGCTCATATTATTGTTAATTTTCTTTCGATCCATCAAGTAGCAAACAAACATGGTTAAGATGAAATTCGAAAACGATCCAAATCCCTGAGAGCAAATCAGGCATTTCAATTGAAAGAATAGTCAAATCATATTTTGTACTTATTTCTGTGTATGCTTACCAGGCTGATGGAACGTTGCTGGAGCCAGACTTTTAACAGTTTCAGAGCCTGACAAATGTTCTCATTTCTTGACAATGTTTGTTCAATAATTTTATTGTAACTGAGCATGTTCAGTTCACTTAAAATTGCTGAATTGTAGTTTGGTGTACTATATTCTGGATCTGCAAAATAAATACAAAAATAAATAATTACAATCTGTCAGAATGCATAATTCCAGATAAGTATGACATCGAAAAGTTGTTATAAATCAGGAAACTTAATTTAGTCATGCATGTAAAGTCATGGGAAGTCGATAGTCGAGTTTCATGCTTTCTATAACGCCACATTTGACAGATTAATAAATAATTATTAAACATTACCATCTGCTGGTTTAGGAGTTTGAAAAAAATATTCAAATCGTAGATTATTCCTCTCTGGTGAAAGCTTCGACCTCCACAAGTTGGCCTGATCTTCGCCGGGAGCACAATGAATTATTACTTTCACTTTGTTTAAAAGAATCCGAAGCGCCGGCTTCAACGGATTACCATCCGGACAAATAAACTTGACTTCGTCACCCCGTTTCCGCAGTTGAATAGCCAAATAAGTCAAATACATTGCTCTCTTCACATGATACTTGTGATTGAGGTAGTCGCTGTTATTTATACATTCCTGTAATTAAAAGTGGCATATAAACATCTAACAGCATAACTCTTGGGTGAAACTTTATGCGGTGATACATTATTTTTTAACTAAACAAATAAAAATTGTTATCCACATACATACATTACATAAGTTATAAATTACAATACCCAAAAGTGACTATTTGGAGAACTTAACTAATCAAAGCACGATTAAAAGTTCACCTTTGGCAATTGAAGTAATATGTCGAATTCTGACATCTTGTAAACACGTGTTTGCAATGTCCACGACCCAATCTGATGAACTGAAGTAGGTTTAACCCACCGAAAAACGCCTTTCGAACCTATCTTCGCTAAAATGTTGTCGCAGAGCGGAAGTTTCGCGTTTTCCAGCCAGGACGCCGTATCATCAATCTGGGAATTGGACAATACAAATTAAGCAAGGGTATATAGAATGTTGATTATACTGGACGTCTTCAAATTAAAGCTAGTCCTTACGGTATAAGATTCTGAAGGATCCAAAGTTTCCACGAATTTCTTGAAATCAGCAAACCATTTCCCCATTTTTGCTTGAATTTTGGCCGGAACTGCAATTTCCCTAAGGAGTTCCTCAATCTAATGATAAAAAGAGAGTTTTATGTTACAACATCACGTACATGGTTTGGTGATGTCGTCATGCCGTGTAGAGACTCGCTATAATGTAGAATCAGTGAAAGTCACCGTTATTAATAATACTTTACTTTACCTGAAATTTGTACAAATTGGATTGGAATAACTTTTCAGTTTCTGTCAATTCATTGATGATTTTTGGTGTAAGTTTGAGACCAGTCGGTAAAGAAAAACCCTGGTATGACTTTTTCAATTTCTTGGTTTTCTTCTGAAGTTTATTTGATCCATTCGTACTGCATTCTTGTCCTTTCTCAGTATTCGCTTCATTTTTAGAATCCGGATCACCTGAGCTATCACTGTCTGAATTTTCTTCATCATGAGGGTGAACGCCAACATCCACCGTGTTAGGTCGATTACGCTTCATTTTAATTTGCTTGATCCTTAGTTAGAATAAGTTATGAATTAACTAACCGAGAAAAAGAATAATAGTAATCAGCGTGCAAATGTCCCATGCGGAGGGGAGTCTAATTCAATTTACCGCCGTTAGGCTTTTGAATGTTCATTTTGGGGCTAACAGCGAACCTTCTAATTTTACTATTTTACGTATTTTTCACTGATTTATTAATTTTGATTTTGTACAATAATGAAAAGATCTGTCGCATTTCATTTGATATTTGATTTTTACCAAATTTCACAAGGGGCAACTTAATTGTCTTGGACCATTCTGACTTCATACGCAAAAATTACTGGTATTTTGGTTCTGTTGTTGATTTTGCTTTAGTGTGATTCCTTTTACCCATATTAAATAATATCTTGGTTTTCCAGACAAAATTGTTAAATAATTAGTAAATTGAGCTATAGATAGATGACAGACTAATCAGAGCATTGTGAAAGTCAGACTACATCAGCTCAAAGTTCAGTATCTATCGTCTATCCAGTATTATTATCAGTACATTTCTAAAGTTAACGACTCTTGTGCATGTTTTATTACCAATAGTTTAGGAAATGCTGCACAACAACAGCAGTGAATAGGCAAGAAAAAGAAATCTTGTTAGAATAGTATTGAATTAGGATAAAATGTCCAGCTATAAAGTTGATTTTTTGAACTTATTTGCATTAAATCGGCTACTACTAAAAAAATCCGAATTATCAGGCCCAAGTAGAGCACCTTGTACAACGTGGGTCTGGACTCTGGACTGTCTGGACTGATGACTAGCAAAGATTCTATTGGGAAATTGGGGTACAACTCTTGCTCAATAAATAAAAATAAAATGTTTTTTTTTCTCCTCAGTACACGAATGATATATTTCATAAAGTAGTAAGGGTAAGCAATTAAATATAAAACAAACTCGTAGGAGATTATCAAATATGATATCATTTTTTTTGTGGATTGTGGATGATTTATTTTCGTCAATCATAACATTCCTCACAATTATATAACATAAGTCACATTGAATAATCAGTGAGTGCTAATCAAGAACGCTAATTTATTATAAATAACATATCATGTAGAAATTACCTTTTAGAAATGATTCATGAAGCAAACAATCAAGAATCAAGCTAATCAAGAATCAAATTTCCGTTTTGAGGTCTTTGTATCCATGAAATTTGTTATTTGAAATGTTTTGAACAATTTGAAGAATCAAATTCATTCATTCTTCCATGAATTTAATGGTTTGCTTTTGCTTTCTGCTCAAGGCGACATCTAATAACTTTTTGTTAGACACTTTAGAAATTACAAACGAAGCTCGAAAACTCAAGCATGTGTGAACCACAAACCGAGACTGAAGATTTGAAGAGTTGCAGAATTCAGATAGACTCTGTACATTAGATTATTTGGTGAAATAAAAAAAAAATAAATTGAATCTTTTATTCGTTTGATACGGCTTGGCAGTAGATTCGTCAAGACTCGATATCAGATTGATTGGTAAGAGACATGGACTATTTCAGCAATTCCCAGTCTCAATTGTCCCAATCCCAAGTACAACCGCAAACCCAAACTCAAGCGTACGGTACACAGTCCCAGATTGCTGGATTGGGAGGTTCAGAATATGAAGACGAAGATAAAAAGCGGAGATCAGTTAAAAAGAAAGGCGATGGTGGATTCTTTTTTGATGGGGAATCCGATTCATCAGATGTAAGTTATAATTAAGGGTCAAAATATAACATCCATCATTGTCATTGAAAGTTTACCTACCCTTGTCGACTTGACCCAATGCCCTTTCCTTCATTTATTCAACTCCAACTCTTTATTCTGGCAAATCTAATAATTTACCCCATGCCAAACCTATACTGATATGATATGTTAATAATACTAATTATTTTTACAGGATGGCGGAAAGAATGGTGTAAAACAGGGGAGGGAGGCTGATCTTCTGGACATGATCGATCAAGATGGAGCTGATGAATTATGCCATGCGTTGGAAGAACTCAGATTTGAAGACGACGAGGATGAGGGAACTATATTTAAGGTTTAAATCTTGATATTTTTGTTTCATTCGTTTGTTGATTTAAAAATACTAATTTGTCCGTTTTTACAACCAAGAAATTGCCGGAACATGCCTGTAGGTACTGCGGGATAACAGATCCAGCCTCTGTAGTCTTGTGCAACATTTGTAGAAAGTGGTTCTGTAATGGGAGAGGACAGACATCAGCGTCACATATAATCAGTCATTTGGTTAGATCGAAGCACAAAGTAAGAATTATTTTTAAACAGCAAACAAATTCAATATTTAGTAACAGTTATAATTCGTCGAATAGGAAGTGTCTTTACACGAGGATGGACCCTTGGGTGATACTACACTCGAATGTTACGCTTGTGGTGCAAAAAATGCTTTCGTTTTAGGTTTCATTCCGGCTAAAAATGAGTCTGTTGTAGTTTTGCTATGTCGTCAACCATGTGCTACGCAAAATGCATTAAAAGACTTAAACTGGTAAGATATTACGTCACCGCCGATACCTAATATCCAGTTTAGGTATTCTAATACCACGTTTGAATTTGTTAACAGGGACCTAGAAGAGTGGAAGCCTTTGGTCGTCGATCGCACATTTATAAATTGGTTGGTTAAAAGTCCTGCTGAGAAGGATGCATGCCGAGCTCGCCATATAACCGGTGCTCAGATCACTAAAATAGAAGAACTTTGGAAAACTAATGCTGAAGCAACTTTTCAAGATTTGGAGAAACCAGGCCTTGATGAAGAACCACAACATGTGCTCCTTCGCTACGATGAGGGTTATCAATATGAGATGATTCTTGGTCCTCTCATTAAATTGGAAGCGGAATATGACAAGCGACTTAAGGAATCACAAACCCATGAAAAGGTTGACGTCAGATGGGATATTGGCCTTAATAAAAGGATTATTGCTTACTTCACTCTGACAAATGCAATTGATTCCGACCTAAGGCTTATGCAAGGAGACGAACTCAAAATAAGACGTGTTGATGAGAACGGGAAAGAGTGGAATGGAGTTGGCAATGTCATAAAAGTCCCTGATAATTTTGGTGAAGAGATAGGAATAGAATTAAAATTACGATGGAGTCATGGAGCTCCTATTGATTGCACAACGGAGTTTACGATAGAATTTGTATGGAAATCAACTAGTTTTGATAGAATGTCCGCTGCGCTGAATAAATTTGCTGTGGATGAAAGAGCAGTTTCGACCTACATATATCACAAACTCCTTGGCCATGATGTAGAAGAACTTACTCTGCGTGTAAACATGCCTAAGAATTTTTCTGGAAAAAATTTACCTGAGCTTAATCGATCACAGGCAAGTTTATTTATACTTTTGGATGCAAACATGTTCACTAACAGTCTCTCTTTTTGGACTTACAGGCTTTCGCAGTAAAGCATGCGTTGCAAAGACCATTATCACTAATTCAGGGACCTCCTGGAACAGGCAAAACTGTGACATCGGCTTCTATTGTCTATCATCTAACCTCGACTTCAGCCGGCCCAATTCTAGTTTGTGCGCCTTCTAACACGGCTGTAGATCAATTAGCAACGAAGATCCACATGACTGGTCTAAAAGTTGTTCGTCTGTGCGCCAAGTCGAGAGAGGGGCTTGACACACCCATTGCCTTTTTATCTCTCCATAACCAAATTAGGAAGCTTGGGGAAGAAACATGCCTGGAAATGCATAAACTTCAACAATTAAAGGATGAAACCGGCGAGCTATCTGTGTCGGATGAGAAACGTTATATCAATCTCAAGAAAAAACTGGAAAGACAAATTTTGGAAGCTGCAGATGTGATTTGTTGTACCTGTGTTTCAGCTGGAGATCCTCGTCTTGCTCGAGTTCGGTTCAATGCAGTTTTGATTGATGAAAGTATGCAAGCCACGGAGCCAGAGTGTTTAGTTCCAGCAGTTCTCGGAGCCAAGCAATTAATATTAGTGGGTGACCATTGTCAGTTGGGTCCTGTCGTAATGTGCAAAGCAGCTGCAAAGGCTGGGCTTTCCCAATCACTTTTCGAGAGATTGGTTGTTCTTGGCATGCGTCCCTTTCGGCTAGAAGTACAGTATAGAATGCATCCAGACTTGAGCAGGTTCCCATCCAATTTCTTCTATGAAGGATCACTTCAGAACGGTATAGCCGCAAAAGAACGTAATCTTCTTCTGGACTTCCCTTGGCCAATCCCAGACCGACCATTATTCTTCTATGTCACACAAGGTCAAGAAGAGATTTCAGGAAGTGGAACTTCATATTTGAACAGGACAGAAGCCTCAAATGTTGAAAAAGTTACTACTAGATTTTTGAAAGCTGGTATGAGGCCTGATCAGATTGGAATTATTACGCCTTATGAGGGGCAACGGGCATATTTGGTTCAATATATGCAAAATCAGGGGTCGTTGAACACCAAATTATATATGGAGATTGAAGTTGCAAGTGTGGATGCATTTCAAGGGAGAGAAAAAGACATTATAATCCTTTCATGTGTCCGCTCAAATGAAGCTCAAGGTATCGGATTCCTGAGTGATCCCAGACGACTGAACGTGGCCTTGACAAGAGCTAAATTTGGATTAATAATTGTTGGAAATCCTAAAGTCCTTGCAAAGGATCAACTCTGGAATCATTTAATTCAACACTGCAAGGATATGAAAGTTTTGGTGGAAGGCCCATTGACCAACCTGAGAGAAACAGCCCTTTCATTTCCAAAAGCAAGAAAAATGGTTAATGCAAATAATCCCGGAGCCCATTTCATGGCTACCAACACTTACAATGCGAGTGCTCTACATTCCATGCCAGGTCAAATGGGTCACGGCTACAATCAGTACGGGGGACATGATCAGTATGGAAGTCACAATCAGGGACACCCAGTCATGCCAAATATTACACCAATGCCAGCCTATTACAATAATGACAGGGACTTGGACGATGTTCCAACAGACTTCTGCCCCCGTATGCATGATTTTGGAATGACAAGTCGACCCAGAAATATAAATCCACAGTTCCAAAATAATTGCCCAGTTCCTCTAGGAATGTTTATGAATATAACTCAAATACCACCAAGATTCTTCAACCACCCAGGGCAAGGGCAACAGGTTCCACCAGGAGGTGGACGTTACCAACAAAGGAAGCAACAACATAGTCAGATGGACCAGATGTTCCCACCATTACCCTCGTCTAATGGTATGCGTGGAGGACCAAGAGGATATGGCGGTGACATGGCGAGCCAACCCAACAATATGCTATCTCAACCCCAAGGGTATGGCCTGTCACAAGGTGGGCCAAGGGGATATGGCGGTGATATGGCGAGCCAACCCAACAATATGCTATCACAACCTCAAGGCTATGGTCTATCCGAAGGTGGATCAAGAGGATACGGCGGTGATATGGCAAGCCAGCCGAATATGTTATCTCAACCCCAAGGGTACGGGTTATCACAGGGGGACGGACTGGGGAGCACTAGTGGTGGGCAGTATTAGCGATCAAAATACAAGGAAAATAGTGGATACCTTGACATTATATGTGGGCATTATACATATGTATATGTGCTACAAATAATTCTGAACATTTTCCCGGAAAAGGTCAAATCGTGTCGTGGCTCCTGGGAGCATAAAGATATGGTGTATTGCGAAAGCTTGGCAATAATAAAAACATTTATTTTTGTCCATGCGATAATTGGAATTTTCATGCACCACCAATTTTTATCTTGATGAATAAAAATCAACAATTAGCTGAGTTTCCCCTGTTGAGAACTACAGCTTTGTCTGACAAGGCGAAGGCCTTTAACAAGACACTTTGAAAATATGAACGTCTGTTCGAACGCTGTCATGCTAGACAACAAAATTTATGAATTTGGAGACCAAATTGACATGGAACATGGAGTCCGGATTCATCCAAAATTGTAACCTTCCTGTGAATTGACAGTCTATTTGTTAAGTTTACAATAACTTAGTCCTTATGTCCTCACGTACAATATATGGCGTTTCGCCATAAGATTCAAGCGAAAACTCCTATTTGTTTTCTAAATATTTTCAGGATTTATTATGTGTACATAATTCATAGCTATTGTGCTCATTAACGTCTTTTGTAATCCACAGTGCTGATTTTGTGCAGATATTGAAGTTTTCTCTTTTAATTACCTTTAAAGTTTTGCCATCGCATCGTGTCATTTAATTCATGGATAAGCCTTGAACTATTAGAGATGATTAATTGAGGAAATAAAATATTGAGAAGCTGGAGTGTATCGGGATATGAAAGAATCAAGTAGTGATTGATATAAAATTCAGAATTTAAGGACAAAATATTATTATTTTCAATAAAGCAAGATTGTGTTAAACTTGTCATTCATGTGGTTTGTAGAAATGTGCAAATATATTGCAAAAAATCAAGTATCTCTTTGCGTCTTGTGCGCTTGGCTGTCTTCTGATTGGAATCCAAACCCACCGGACCAATTTTGATAAGCGATAAGCAAATTCCATATTAATACAAGACGATGATCTTATACTTAATGAGTTCTAATGATAGATTTTGTAGTGCCTTTAAAAATGACTTCTTTCGTTGCATTCGCATTGGCGATTTTTGCATTTATTTGCTCTCAGGCGGCTTAAATTGTCTCAATTTCTGGCTGGCCCGGAGCCACGCGGAATAGCGGGTTTCTTGTTTAAATCGGTTACGTGATTTGTTATGCTACAGGCTATGCACTTCGGCCGACGTGTCTCTCTCCAGATCTCCAGGCAGACTGTAACTCATTCAATTGCATTAATTTCAGCTGTTCCACATTTCACACGAGTCTAGTGCGTTTAGCGTTTGTTTGGAATATTTTGAATCAACTTGAATTATGGTGACTTTGACTCGTCGGAAGAATTGGATGGATGTTGACTGTGGAAAATTCTTCACACATGTCACTGTCTTACTCCTGTTGACGGTTAGTACATTTAACCAAAATGTCATTGCTGAAGAACAATGCTATTCGTTTGGAGGAGGACATGTCTATCCTCAGGAAACAACAAAAGCGTCAGGCCATAGCCTTCAGTGGACCAAGGCAATGAGTATGTACGATGCTGTAAAGTACCATGAATTAGATTTGGCATGAATGTAATTATTTTTTGTTTTAAGTTTCAAAACCAGCACCAGACTGGGAAGGAACAGCTGTCATTAATGGAAGTTTCAAACCTCTGAAATTAAAAGATTACCTGGGGAAGTATTTGGTCTTCTTTTTCTATCCTCTTGATTTGTAAGTTGAAGAAGCGAATAGCGAATTTTTTTTATTTACGAACGGAAATATAAATTATTCATAACAAGTAGCACGATTGATTCGTAATTTCCTTTCGTTTAGTACGTTTGTCTGCCCAACTGAGATTTTGGCATTTAACGATAGACTTGAAGATTTCAGAAAGATTAACACAGAGGTAAGGTTTATTCTAGTACCTGCCTGAGGAATTTTTCTCGTTCAAGGGGAAATGATAATTTAATTCTTGTATTAGGTGGTTGCATGTTCTGTTGATTCCCACTTTACACATTTGGCTTGGATCCGGAGTCCTAGAAAAGAGGGCGGTTTGGGCCCACTTAAAATACCTCTTTTGTCGGATCTAACTCATAGTATTGCAAAGGACTACGGCGTATATTTGGAAGATTTGGGTCATGCGTTGAGGTAAGACTGAACTGTTGAACTGTTGGCTAGTTAATTTATTGAATGGAAGAAACGTAGTTAGCAAATTGTATTTTACTAATTTCGACAGGGGGTTATTCATTATTGACGACAAAGGAATCCTTCGTCAGATGACATTGAATGACCTTCCAGTTGGCAGAAGTGTTGAGGAAACTTTCCGATTAGTTCAAGCTTTTCAGTACACTGATCAGCATGGAGAAGTATGTCCTGCTGGTTGGAGCCCTGGTAAAAAAACTATTATTCCAGACCCTGAAGCTAAAATGGAATACTTTTCAAAACTGAAGACAGATACAGATGAGCTTTAAACGAGCTAAGTGTAAGCAAGAACATTCCGAAACATTTCATTGCTCATTATATTGGCTGAGTCTTTTACTCATTCAAATAACCTCACACTGTTTTCTTATTCCGTGTTCAAAAAATCATGAATAAATGAAAATCGATGTCTATATATAAGCCTGAAATATACCATCTTGATTCGTAAAGAACAATAAGCATACCCCTAGAAAAATGAACTTGCTAAGATATCTCTAAATGCTGTCGGTAACTTTTATTTGACAAAACGCTGCAAGCATTATTAAAAATCATAATGTCTTAGAATAAGTTTATATGGATTAAACTTTTTGCTTAATGTTCTACTTATCAATATTCTGAGCTAAGACAATTGAGATTACATCCGTACAATCACATTACAATTAGATACGCAAACATGATGCAAGAAATAACAACACTATTAAAAGAGCTAAAGGCTCACTTCACTATTAACATTAAGAATGTAAGTCACTGTTCTAGCAAGACTAACTAACTCACATAAGAAATTAAGGCTGATCAATTTTCATGTTGGAGCATTGAAAATAGCAGATTTTGTGATCTTATTATCAGCATATTAGAAAAGGTACAAGAGCTGCCTTCGTTACAGTTTGACTGATTTATAACTACTCGAAAATAAAATACCCAAATGTGGGTAGAGATCTCAGATTATATATATCGAAGGTGTTCAATATTAAATGAATCATGTTTATGCTGGAGTTTTAAAATAAATGATGCATGCTAAGCTTTAAGAGAAGAACAAGCTGATTCCGTCAGAAGCCTCAATTACCCCAGGAGTTGGTTGGAGTGGCAAATAATTCACTACTTCTACTAGCTATACGTGGTTGAGACTCGGGAGATTTGGATGTGTTTAAACTCGAAGGCCCCGAACTGCTGAAATCTCCATCCATTGTGTCAGTCAAGTAACCAATATTGAGACCTTGTGTCGTGAAAAGTTTTTCGATGGGTGTATTGACAGACCATGTATACAAAAACAGTCCACGCTCCTTCCAAATTGATGTCTCCTCCCTGTTATTTCGAAAAAATTAAGAATATAAAAAATGAAAATAGTATCCATTAAGAATCTTGGTGAATTTAGTCAACTAACTTGGTAATCGCATCCTTGTGGATCAAAATAGCTGAGAGTCCAATGAACCACCACAGGATATTGTTATGTGCCCAAGTGAGTACCAAATCCAAGATAATAGCAAGCCAATCCCAGAAAAATAATGTATTTCTTTTCACCAAGTTTTGACCTGAACTATCCCAACCCGAAAAACGACAATAACCTGGGCGCCATGCCATACATCCAACTATGTTTGTGTCCTGCTTGCGTATCTTCAAATGAAAAGTATAATTGGGTTAGAGTTGGAGGAATTTTTATTTAAGTGTTGTTATCAATACACAATTTTACTTACATCGTATATGACCTTCGGATCGAATGAGGATATGATAGCAGCTTGATACATGCTCGGATACTTCTTGTATGCTTTAAGGATGACTTCCACAATCTGGGTATAAAAGCACAAGTATTAATTTAAAAAAATGAGAGAACAACCAATAATATTAATAAGACTAACCTCAGGGTCTCGAGCCTTAATATCAATGATAAATCTGAGACCAAGACCTAAGCAGGTTTGAATGGCCTCGTCCAGTGTTGGAATTTTAACGGGTCTGTCAAATTTTGAGGCAAGCGGATGTTTTTTTGCCAAATCAAAGGCAGCCAGTTCTGAATAATTGAGTTCACTTAACTCTCGACTAATCCCGGTCATCCGAAGTAAGTTGTCGTCGTGAAATATAACTGGGACTTTGTCTTTCGTAAACATTACATCGAATTCAATGCAAGTTCCTCCACGTTCTGCACATTTCGTGAATGCAACTATGGAATTTTCTGGTGCGTCTAAGTATAAAAATATTAAAATAATATTAATAAGAATGAGATTTATAGGCTGGACTTATTGTGTATCCCACCCTGGATGTAAATGAACACACGCCCGTCACAAACTAGGGATTAGCATCCATTTACATCCACTATTCTCAGTGTCGTTAACGTTATCGTTATTCCGTTATCACTGGAAACTATTCCTGCATCATTCGATCAC
>WJEZ01001302.1:0-18393 GCA_009869925.1 Thalassaphorura encarpata | reverse complement strand
TTGCTCAAATCGAGGGTACGAACAGCCCGGTTTCAAGTGAATCGGACTCTTCCGAGTCTTCTGGTAAATCAACTTAACGAAGAATAGATTTACAATTTTGTAACCAAATTAAAGAATTGTACTAGGGAATGATTTTAGTTTGAGGAGAATAAGTAATTTTGACTCCTGGTTTTTATTTTGTGATTGTAGATTTTGATGCTTCAATGCGTGCTTCATTCTTAGCAAACAGAGCTCGAAGAGGTGTTGGCCTGCCTCTGCCGCTACCTGTCTTGGATCCTAATCTGGAGATCGATGGTCAACGAGCAAAGAATATTGTGCAACGAGAGATTATTGAGCATGATAGCAATAATGCTTTAATGACTCCAAAGGACATGTCAAACGGAAGGTTGGCTTCAGAAGCTAAGATTCGTCGGAGTTTGAGGAATAATTTCCCCGGTGTCCGATTCAGTAGAGAAGAGTTCAAAGAGTTTAAGGAAAGAAGAAGTCAAGATTTGCATTCTCTCCTGAATGGACTCATGAATACTGCGTCGGAGGGTGAACTCGCGCTCTACAGTTGTTTTACGTTTAATGAGTTGGAAGTTTATCTTCAGAAAGAGGGATTGATTGAACCTGGGAGGAACATTTTGGCCACGGAATTGGCACGCCGCCTTCCACCAAATGTGTATCGCAAGTGTATGCATCTCTTGGATGCAACATACAAACCATTTTGATCAATATTCTTCTGAAACTTTGTTTCCATGAATCATTCTTGAAATAAAGCATTTCCATTCAGACAGAAGACAGAGTATCGCCAATCCTTTTTAGAAAGCATAAGGTCGAAAGTTTATGCTGACTGATCAGCCATAAATTTTTGTAGAAGCTAGATAGCTGGACCGTACAATATAAAATATCTATTCTAATTTGCATTTAACAATAGTTTAACTAGCACTAATTAATGGAACTTAATATTTGATTACTTTTTACTCAAATTTGGCTATATATTACGATGTTAACTTGCGTCATGCATAGATCATTAGAATTAGTAGTGGTAGTGGGAAAATTATTTGTAGATAAAGTTTATTAATTTTGGTTCATCAAACTGTGTGGTCTGGACCTGTGTGTGGCATAGGTTCTGGTCCCAAGTTGCGTAGCGTCCACAGAAATGATTAATTCAACTAATTTGATAACGATATGGATAAAAAAAAGTAAAATATTATGGTTCATTGGGGACGCCCGACAGACTGGCTTGTTGCTGGACGTGGTAGTCAGTAGCAGAGATATAAATTGTGGGAGTGAAACATTGTATGCTAGCAGCATCTGCATCTGCATCTGTTCATGTTAGTACTCAAGACGTAAATCCCTTTGGGTAAAAATATATTTTTCATCTTTAGGGACGAAATGACCCTGGATTGTATTGCACTGTGCAGAAGCAGAACAACAACCTGTGGCTTTGTGGGAAACTACGACGCGAAAAACACATCTCAACGTGCTTTTGGTCTTGCTATTTGCTATTTCTTAGTCTGATCTGAACTACTAAAGCAAGAAGAAAGGACAAAGAACTATTCACAAAGAAAGTAAAAAAGTTTTTCCCAGCAGCAGTAAAAGTGAAAATGTCTACAATTACAAGAGAAGGAACTTACACTTTCATTCGTAATGAAAATTTGGATGAGTACTATAAGGCAGTCGGTATGATAACTTTTTTTTAGTAATATTTTGTATATTGAATGTGTGTGTGCAATTTTTTGACATAAATGTGAATTATTTTAGGGGTTCCGTACCTCGCAAGAAAAATGATGCTGGCAACTTCACCAACTATTGAAGTGAGTGAAACTAAGGACGAGGATGACACGGCTGAAGATGAAGGGAATACTTGGGTCATCAAAACTGTGACTTTCTTCAGAAATCTTCCCACGGCCGAAGGTAAAAGACATTTTGTTTCAATTTTTTTTCATGGCACTAGTAAAGTTGGTCGGATTTGCATTGGGATACATACCTTTGTAATAATCCTCCGAATCAAATATTTTACTTTTATGGGTCGTTCTTACACAAACATATTGGGTTTTTCTGCTAATGAGCGTTGTTAGTTACTCAATGTGAGTTGAAACAGTTTTTTTATTTTCTGTACAGTACTGTCCTAACATTAATGATAATCTAAATTGCTATGATTGCTGAACTTACTTTCTAAAATAATAACAACAGTGTCAATCACTTAATTCCTTGCATCGGATGATTGGTTCAGATTTCCACACCCATTTTCAAATTTAACATTTTGGAACTTGCTTAGGAATTCTAATTCAATTTCTTTCCTTCTGTGGGAATCCTTCTCCCGAGCCAAGATTGTTGCTCTGCAGTGGCTGTAGGGGTCTAATTGTGGAGCATGTTCAAAATTAAAATGAAACTTTGGCCACTGACGAACGCGATGCTCATCTTCACCATGAAGGACTTTGTTGGCTGCTTCTATTGTAGTTGGAAATGGTTTTCTACCGTAGACTTCCAGCTGGCAATGGAAATGATCGCAGAGCCTGGTTTGTAGTGGCCTCCCAGTCTCACCGACATAGTTCGAAGGTGTACTATTTTGAATGCATGTGTTGCAATGTAGAAAATAGGACACTTCTGGTGTTGAGCAGAGGTAGTGCCTGTCCAGTGTAATGGGGGACTCATGACCCCAATTGACGATGGGCTGGCCAGTCACTACGTCTTTTAGGTGACAGGAAGAACGTCGACACCAATAGGTGCCAGGTCCTAAATGTCCATATCTGGAATCGATGTTTATTTCATCCACAAATTTCCTATATGTATCGAAACAGTTATCCGGTGTTGTGGGATATCCTGTGTCTGGATAATCTTCGCTGTATGGGAGAAGGGGAATGTCCAATTTTTGCACAAGAATTGTCGTGGAACCTCCCGTAGAGAATGACAACTTGGTAAGGAATGACAAGTTGATTTTTTTGACTTGAAATGATGCAATCCTTCGTAGCAGTGTGCCCAATTCATTTATATCACGGACTTTTATTGTAAACGTTTCTTTGTTTGTCCACATGTTCAATCTGAACGTGTTGCAGGTTGGACTGTAGTCACTGCCACTTTCTCGGCTGTAGGGTCGCATGAGTGAGTCAAATTGTGGATCAACATATCGCATCCATTCTGTTTAAAATTCAAAATTCTCAATTAGTAACAACTCGTGTGTTTTTTCCATTCAAAATGGATTTGAGCTTACTCTTATCCTCTTCGACTGAAATAGGGACGGCCTCACATGTCTCCAGATCCCATTGCCAGGCGTTTCTAATTTCATCCGTAAGATTTGGTTCACGAATTAAGGATTTCAGTCCTGGCTCTGCAGCGGGGTTAGTTCTGCCATACGTCAATTGATTAATGATATCGTTAGCTGTTTCCTCATCTGAAATTAAATTTAAAAAAAGAAATTAGAAATCAGTCATATTGGCTCCATGAATTGTTTTTATAACCTCGAGTAGGGTGATTGCACGCGGAATTATAATTTCCTCGTCCATCAGAGTAAGGAAGGTGGCGGAGAACGTGGTGGAATCTTGATTCGATTCGTAGTCTGTCAATTTTATTTTCTTCTTGCCACAGAATTGTGGCTTTAATATGATCATACGGAACACCGCTATGCTCAGCATTAAAATGAAACCAGGTAGTTTGTCTGTAGCTATGGGGATCTTTTCCTCCTTTGATTTCTTGAATTTGGTCTTGGGTTGGCTTTGATCTACCATTGCTATTCTTGTGCAGATTAACTCTGCGAGCTAAGTTCTTTCCACTTTGTCCGATATAAGACATGGGAGAATTCTCAGGGGGAGTCAGACAAGTCTGGCACTGTAAATGGTAAATGGGACTTGGCGTACAGCATGAGAATCTTCGAGTCAAGTGAATTTCTTCTCCGTTTCCCAAACTAATGACTGGGCTAGCAGTGACTAATTGTCTCATTTCACACTGCTTATATCTACACCATATTGTTCCAGGACCAAAGTAAGCCATTACAGCATTTTCATTAATGAGGGTAATTTGTTGAGGTCTAGTTATTTGCTTAGACTTTCCGTTTGAACCCTTAATCCAAGTTTGCAGGGGGTCAAGCACGTGATCTTTGGGATACGGTTTTAGCAGACTTTCTTCCAACTTTGTCACTCTCAGTCTACAATCTCCAAATGCAGAAATATCCTCGATTCTGATTAATTTGATATCAAAGTTCAAAATTAAGGACAAGAATGCCCTCAACCTGCTACTTCCTCCAAGTATAGCAGGTGTGGACTGGCCGGTGAAAATAGTAAATGTTTTTTCATTGGAAGCCATTCGGTTGACAAATTCTGATATCCAAGGCTTGTCAGCTAGAGGTACCGTCTTATTGTTACCCACATCTTTCCATGGCCGAGTGCAAGACAAAAATTGCGGGTCGACGTATCGTACCCACTCTATAAATAGAAAAAACTACATTTAAAACAGAAAAATTGATTTGCATGATCATAATTTCAAAAAGCGTCAACACTTACCTTGCCCTTCTACTCTTGAAGTAAACACTGGCTCCCCAGTCAACTTCCACTGCCAGCAGCCAAGTAACTCTTCACGTGTGTGTGAAGGAACTGGTAGGAGTTGGTTATCCGATATTTGCGGATTTAAGTCAATCTGACTCAACACCTCACGTTCGCCAGCGGCTGAACTAGGACCTTTGAGAGGAAAAATAATCAATTCGATTCAAAAAGTCTGAATTATAATTATAAAGAGTATGAGTAGCACTAACGCCAATTCCTTGCCTTAAATGGACACAGTTTTATATTTTTTATGACTGTTGCATGCAAGTACTAAGTCAAGTGGTTTTACCTGCAGTTGGGACTTGGGGTGGTAATTCTTCTGCGTCAACAATAAAAACATCGTCATCCTCATTAGCAGTAGCATCACGAGATTCGGTGCTGAAATAATCACTGGTCGTTGACCCCTCATTCACACTGGCTAAAAGTAAAAGCCAAAAGACAAAACAAATCAAAAATTGAGTGAATACTACAGTGTGACATTTGTCATTGAATTTTATCTAAAGAATAAAGATTAAATCTTACCCGATGACGTTGACCTAGTGCTGGATGTTGACTCATTAGGGTTTTGACGTACATCGGAAGGATTTTCAGGAGCAGGAATTTGTCGGTCTTCCACTGAAACTGAAAATTCATATAAAAAAGTCTCATGTAATGATTATTGCGTAGAATCCTGCCTACAAATTTTGTTATTATAATAAAAATTAGCTCTGAATAAAAACTTTTGACCTTTGTTTATCCTCTCTTCCTCCCTCAAGCCTTGACCCACCCTAACCACGGAGTTGAAACAAAATTCCAAAGTAGACCGGCACGGTAGTGTTTTGATTTGGCCTTGGTAAGCCTGACTTATTTGAGTTTTTTTTTCTCTGTTTCCCTCTGCCTATGGACTATTGAGTAAAAAAAGCATTGGAATCGCTTACCTGTTTCAATCGCGACCGGGGCAAGTGGAGGTTGTTGCGGTTGCTGAACCAAATACCGATCCATTGGGCCATTACTAACCCGTTGTCGTTTGTTCAATTTCTGTCTCTTCGGGGCTGACATGGTGATGTGACCTTTAATACTATTCCTAACGAACTGCTATTAAGGCCAATTCAATAAAAATTAATATTCAAAATCAAAAAACGTAGTTGGTGGTGCTAGACTTTCCTTTGTCTTTGTCTTTGTTTTTGAATTTTGCTTCGTTTTCCTTCCTCCCTTTGTTCAGTGCATTGGCATGGACGCGTCTCGTCTGCGCACAGCTTGGCTTGGCAACTTGTCTCAACTTGCCCATGTGATATCCCCATATTCATATTACATATTTTATTAAGGATCCTGATTTTATTTTAACCTGGAGGCGGGTTGGAGTTTTAAGGTTAAGAATCAAAAGAAAGATTATTGCGTAAAAATTTAGTAATAAAAAAAGTTGTGCTTTCAGACAAAGATGGTGAGTGAGACTGATTCATTTCCAACTCTACTCAATTCCATTCATTCAATTAATTTCTGGATTTAGCCCATAATATGAACCACTACGGTCAGCTTCAAATTGAATGAAGCTTATGAGGAGCAACTCCCAAGTGGTGACATTCTTCAGGTAAACTTTTACAATTGCATCAAAAGCAGAGGATGAAAATTATATTTTGTTCAATTTTTTCTTGGTTTCAGAATTTGACTCGTTTGGAAGGTGATGCTTTCATTACGGAGTGCAAAAATGAAAAGATTGGTGAATTTGAAAAGATTTTTGATTTCACAGATGATGGGTTAATTATTGTAAGTTGCAATTTCCCATTCCATTAGTGATTTGTCAATTATTGAAACATTGCATAATACTTCTGGGATTTTTGCTTTATCTTGCAGACGATGAAGCACAAGGAGAAAGGAGTGGAAGCCAAGAGATACTTCAAGAGAGCCTAAAAATGTCTTTCGCAAACATTGTGTTTGAATTGAAGCCTGAATCCAGACTGAAAAACACTCACCTGAATTCCTTGACTATCGTCTTTTCAAATAATTATCATTGCCAATATTCAAATTACCATAAATGGTTAATTAAATCATCTCTAGTTTATAAGATTAATATCTTTGTACTACAAAAACATGAAGGAGATATAAATTCTTGTATTTCATTACTAATTTGTGTACTATTTTGCAGAAGAGAAAATAAATCAATGCATTCACAATATTATTTTGTCCAATTGTGATCAATTATTTTGTCTTGGCCATGATTTGTCGAATTTATATTCAGGCAAACTAACTACTAAAGAAATTAAAAAAAGCAAAACATATTTGGTATTTTCGAAAATTTTACTAATGCCACAAGGGGTGATGATTGACTGATTTCCCTTAAACATCAACACAACTAAATAATATATTCTTAATTTTAACAATTCATACACAGAGGTTATTTTCCTCAATAGCAGTCAGTCAGTCAGTCATTACTCAATGTTTTCTTGGTTTGATTAACATTTTGTAATTTTTTTGTTAAATTTTATGGAATTTTCCGTCGTAGGTCGCGCACCCTTATAACTAGCAAGTACCATACTCATACTTACTTTGATTTTGATCTCATACTCTCACATTCTGAATTATTTTATCTCGTGTCCTTAGTTCTAATATCACTTTAGCCTAATTAAATAAATCAGTTTTTTATTTTTGGTGTCCCAATTACGAATGTGCTGAATTTTAAAATAAGGAACATTTGATTAGTGAATGGGCAAAACATCCAAAGAGTTTCAGATGCTGAGTAAGGGATAAACATAACCCTGCCATTAAGTTAATTCAGCACAACCGTAAAGGACTTTTATAACTTAAAATGGATACAACTAGGAGGGCACTTATCGTGAGTAAGAAAGTGACCTTTCTTCTTAACCCGACATCAGCGCATTTAGAAATTATATGGAGATACGAATGAAATTATACCACTAGGGTAGGTATCTATACAGTTCATATCTCAATATAAATTCTCTATAGCTAAACGCAACGCAAATAAACATAACTAAGAAACGTTGACCACCATTGGTTACAATTGGACTAAGCAAGCCTGCTCGTGTACATGCAAAACTAATACGTTAACCTCAATTAGGTTGTAAGGGTAGAGCTATGCGACAGGTAAAAATCTAGCGAAGATTATACAATGTAGATGTACATAATCAGGGGTTATTAAGCGACCAGAAACAATTACGTGATATTAAGTTCTTAAATCTCTCCTGCCTAGACACATCAGGGAGCCACTATCCTTCCAACAAAGCAAAAACATTTTTGGTCATGGTAATTTGATAAATATGAGTACAAGGATACAAGTCGTCTACATCTTACAAGGATGTGGGACGAGTACAATTATTTTATTGCAGTATTTACGTCACGATTATTATCAGTATCTAGCACTATCTGCATTCATTTCGTCTTCCAGTATTTTAGTGCAAAGGTATTTAAGATTTTTCTGCTAAGAATATCATTCATACAGTTGTTAACGTATTACGTTGAATTTAGAGTCGCATGTTTAGTTTAAGTGGTATGCGTAGTTTATAAGAATTGGTTTTGTTAGATTTTCTTAATTTGACCCAAAGCTCCCAACTCCAGTGGCAAACAAAACTTTGCCCTTGCCTCGTCGTCCTTTTTTCTTTTGTCCCTTATTGGAATTCTCCCCTGCTGCCTCCTTATCATCTGCAAGGAGATCAATAAATGTAAATTAAAAGAACTTTCTAATTTTTCTACAACTGTGTACGTGCATAATTCTTAAAATCAAGTCTTACATGAGTCATGGGTTGCGAAAGCTTTAGCAATAGCGTCAGACACACTAGCGCGGAAATTTGGTGCGCTATATTCTTCAGACTCCGCATCGCGCTCAGGCTTTGCTGGAGAAGCTTGAACTGGCTTTAATGTAGGTTGTGATGATGGGCTTTTCCCAGTACAAGGGTTAGCTGCAACCTGAAATGAAAATCAAATCAGAAATATTGAAAAGTTCCAAAGCGTATTATTGATGATATATTATTCCAGTAGTAACTTACCCGAGCAAATGATAAATGGCTCTGAGATGAAGGAGCACTAGCGCCCTCGGAGGGAAGACCTGGATAATTCGAATCCAATGACCTCCATTCACGATCTTTAAGAGGTGGTCTTTGGGAATTAAACACTGATTTCTCGTCTTCCCGAGTCGAATTCTCACTGGCTTTATCGTCTTCAACATTCTCAAGTGATGATTCAGCCAAAGATGACAGCAATGCATACTGAAGCCCCTCATATTCCTCATCCGCCCATGTTGGAAAATCAATTTTCGACTCAATCTATGTCAATCAAGAAACAAATGATATTATTTCTAGAATTTAACCCATTCACACAATTTGAACATCAAAACTTTGATTTTGACATACCTTTGGTGCAGGCTTCGGTGCGTTCTTTTTGCGCTCTTCAGCCTCAAAAGCCTCCTCGCGTCTTTTTTCCTCTCGTATCTTATCAGCACGACGTTTCTCTCGCAGGGCTAGTCGCTCCTCAAATTCATGAAGGATTTCGTCCGATATCATAAGTTCAGTTAAGTCGGCTTCAATAATATGGAAACAAGTCGTGACTGGCAGATGACGAAGGAATCGATAGCGCAAACGCTCATCCACACACATAGTCTTGGATTCCTTTTCAATGATCTTCACACGAATGACTTGTGGCCAAGTGGCTGGGTCTGGCCCATAGTTTCTCCATAACATAGCCATATTCAAAGGATGCAAGAAAATATTTTGCCCATTTTCGGCTACGCGGAAGTATTGAGGATTTATATTAATTTTTATGACATTGTGAACAATGAAGCCGCTGTCATCAATTAAATTTACAAGCCGACTAACAAACGAAAATCGACTAATGTAGTAATAAGAATTTAATCAAGCTCTCACCTTGATAAAAGTATGAGAAGCCGTCAATCTCCACACTCTTGCACGCAAACGCATCTTTGTCGCCAATACTTGAAGCAGTTTCACCACTCATTGATCGAGCTTGCCCTGCAGTTGTTCCAGCCTAATTTATGAGAATTAATGTTAACATTAGATAAATCATGAAGTACAAAACGCATCTAAACAAATTGTTCTTGGTAAAAATGTTTTACCTCTGGAATAATGGGAACCATTGGCTTTTTTAAGAGAGCAATGTGTGCTTGCATGGGGTCCAGAGCGGTTAATTCACTCAAAATCGCGTTCCTTCGAGCACTCAAATGATTCAAGGCTTGTTGAATGAAACACACTTCTGGACAATGCTCATCTTCCTTCAGGCGGACAATTAGTTCACTCCGCTCGCGTTCGAGCACATATTCCATAACCTTTAGTTAACCAAAAGAAAACTTTGCTACAGTTGCTCATAGGTATACTGGTGTGTAGTAAATGGAATAAAATTATTAAATTAAATCTGTAATCTGGCTATATTTACTGCCACCTATACTATAATCTACTATTTTATTTGAGTCAATGAATGTATCTCTCATGCTCTACTAACAATGGAAATCTCAGATTCCGTGCAAGTCTATAAATGGAGATTTTTCATTTACCAAATCGTTAAATTTGCCAATACCTACTGCAGGAAGGTAAAGGTTCTTGTAACATTTGGACAATTTAAAAATTGAGTAAAAGTAGATAAGACCAAGACCATGCACTAAGATAAAAAGTAAGTAGCCTATAATATTATCGAGTTTTTACCTCAATGGGAGTAGCGCTGACAAGTTTTGAGTAAGAATCTTCCAAACTGAGTGGAACTCCTGGTTTAGTTGAAAGAGGATAAGCGTGCATAGAATCTTTAGCACGAACCATAAGTTGAATAGCGATTTCATCACCGGCATCAACATCCGGATACAGTTTCACGATTACACTATTGATTTAAGACAGAAGATTTTCGGAATTTGCACAATGCCAGATCAGTATTTAGTAAATAATATAACCTAACCTTTTCAGATCAGTCGCAGAAATGAGTTCTGAATCATAGCAAATTGGGCATACTCGAGCATCCTTATCAGTGAGAGCCAAATAATGTAGAATACAAGGCCAACAGAAAATGTGACCGCAACGTGTCATCTTGGCTCCAACAGGGGAGTCCAAACAAATGGGACAAGAGGGGTTTTCACCCGTAATGCAAATTTTCTAAAAATGCAAGGAAGGTAAATAAATACAAGTCGAACATTTAAATTCAAATTCTAACTTACGATCTGCTCAATTAAGTTCCAATTGACAAGAATATCTGGGTCGCACTCATAAACACTGTAATCCTCACCACCTTTCACCAGAAACTGACAACTGTAAGAATTAATTTTTGTATTTGTTAAGTTCCTGGATGAAACTTCAAATAGAAAATACTTTTAATTTAAGTGTGCTTACTTGGCCTGGAGAAAATTTTCCTTGTTGAATTTAGGTCGCGAGCCAGCTGAGTGTGTTGAATGAGACCTGGAAGACGCAGAACTTCCAGGATGTGTATTAAAAGAACGCCAAAGGTTTCTTCCCTCACGTGGGGCAAAGTGAAAGTTGATCAAGTGGTTGGCATTCTGTTTCCTTCCAGCAGTGGTAGGCAAATATGCAAGGTCTGATTCATTTTCTTCGGTCTAATTTTGAAAATAAGCCAAAATTTAGTATGCGGATAATGGATAAATTTAATCTCTTTAAAGTGAATCCTTCAACTCATATGAATTTACCTGTCGAGCATTAGTATTTAGTCTGGGCTTGGGACGCTTATCCGGGCCTTTGTTTTTCTGTGGGTTGGTTTTCTTTGGTGCAGAGTCCACCCTCGCACTCGAGCCAGGGACTCCGCCAAGGGGGGATTCACGTCGACGTGGTTGGGGAGGCTTCCTTGCCGCTTGACCGCAGGCTGGAGCATCTAAGATATCCCGATATTTATTAGCCTTAGAATATTTGGGTTTGTAACCTCTTTTGTTATATTTTGGCATGGCCAGTTCAGGGGTCAAGCAAAAGCAAAATAAGAAATTGAAGAAAATGTAACAAAGAGCTTTGGAAGGTCGAGGAAGAGAAAATCTAAAGAACAGCCCGGTCTGATCCGTTCTGAACCAACCAAAAGTTAAATCAGTACTGCCATAGTTATTTTATTTCATTATTCAACAAATCTAACGAGGTTGGTAAAATCTTTGATTTGATTGGTTCGTTTCTAGGAGGAGAAAGAAGACTAGGACACGTTACCTTTAGATCGTGCGTAATGCAAATGCACTCAGCCCGATCTGCCTAGGAAATCCGGGCACTAAAGTTCAAAAGACCAAGAGGTCATTGAAACTTAGTCCACTCTGACACCGAAATAATCTCTGTGTTCACAGGTATGGGAGAACAAGTGGGAAGTCAATAATCTTTTGTACAGATTATTTTGTGATGCTCATCGTATGTGGGATAAGGAGTTGAATTCTAAGCCAATACTTTAAATGTGGAAATGGTCTTATAAATGCTTTCAAAAATTATCCAGAATCTACAGAAATGACTATAGCCTCCACATTTTAAGTGGCCAAATGATTGAATACTAGTTTATCAACAGCAAGCTGATCTTACAAAGCACTGAACTGAAGACATTGAAATGTCATGTGTCATTTACAAGCCCAGCCCTCGGTCAAACTTACATTCTTCGACACATTTTTCTAGCCACACAGCACGAAAACATTTTCTCTACATTTTCTTTGGCTAATTTAGGAACTGCTTCAAAGAATTAATTACGACAGTTTATCATTTTCAATCAGTTAGTAATTTGCGTTTATTATCGAAATTCATATTCACAGCAAAAGCAAATGTTTCTCTCATGCTCTACTAGCATTGGAAATCTGAGATTCCGTGCCAGTCTATATATGGAGATTTTTAGTTTACCAAATAGTTAAATTTGCCAATACCTATGGCAGGAAGGTAAAGGTTATTGTAACATTTGGAAATAAAGATAATACATACTGATTGCTAGTTGACTGCTTGACGTTTAATTTTTAATATTGCCATTATGTCAATAACTCATAGTTCTATTTGCACTTTCTCTCTGGACTGCAAAATGTCCAGAATTTAGGACAAATCATGGATACGGGGTTAAGTATTAAGTATTACTAGATATGAGAGGTGACGCAACAAGGAACCCTTATGTCATGAAAAAGCGAATGAGAAATAAAGCCAAGCAAAACACTCCGAAACAAATGTCAATATAGTATATTTGTCTAGTACCTAAGATAGTTAGTGCACATTAATTAAGCAAGAAAATTATCCCACAAAACAAATGACAGGAGAAATGGACATGGCATATCATGTCTTTTGACTTACCTTGACCTTGACGTGATGATCTAGATGAAGGTTCTTGTTGCGTGAGGGATTTTGATGGTGGAGAGGTCAGACATGAGAAATTCTTTTTGTCCATTTCGGACAACTCTTGTGTCATAAATTATTGTCGTCGAAAATAGATGTTGATTGGGGAGGGCACGTTGAAGCCCGTTCCACACGGGGATACTCTGAGCAGTATTAAAAAGCTTCATTGTAAAATTAGCACTGAGCCATGTTCTCCAAACCTGAAGGGAAAAATTCAATTTCTTGATATTTGTTTCAATTAAAAGTTGGAAATTGGACGAGCAAAAAGGGAAAGAAGGCGTGGAGAAGTTGAGCCAACAGGAAGTGCTCCGACTGTTGGAGGACTCCCCAGGTCAGGTCAAGTTTAAGAAAATCGGATAAGAATGTATTTGTGGACGGTAGACCAGGAACACACTATGAATGCCCACAATGCTGCTGCTGTGCAATTCCCCAACATAAAAAACCACTTGACTACTAGTATAACATGTAAACCATGGGACCACGCGTATCTTCTTATCCACGTCCAAAATACGTCTCAAAATCCTATATACTCATACTATAGCAAAATTCGCAATAGTCACCTTCCGACTGCACATACAACTACGAAACGTGGGCTATTCCAGCCCCAGAACCACTTGGGGTAGACACTTTATTTTCCTAATCGAGCCCTCTTGTCCTTTGTTTGTTAATTATCCGAATCCGAAACTAATGATGAACTGATGAGTACTTAATCGCGACGCAACTAGGCTTCGATTCCAGATTACTATGAAAATCTTATTCATGTTTAGCAATGGTTCAGGGTATCCTAAATATATTTTGTAGTCATTGGATCATTCCATATACGAATTCGATTGCGATTCCGATTTTTTGCAATACAAATGAAAATATCGAAAAACGCATCTTCTATTTTGAAATAAATACAAGAAAAAAGAATCAGTCCTATTTCTTGGATTTGCATGTGCATGTGCATTGTGCATCAATGTTTTGATTATCTTTTGTAATTTTCCATCGCAGATTTTAGAAATTTGCCATTTGGTGAGCCTTTGGCATTTGGCAAGGGTTATGCGTTGAAGTGAATGGAATATTCCCAAAGCCGCCGCTTTGTACGAAATTGGCACCAAAATTAAAGCCCAGAATAAAAATTCATTCTTTTCTTGCTTGCCCTTTTTTGACAAGCACTCGCAGTCAAAACATTGAACATTTTGAATCACGGTTATACCCTTTTAAAAGAGATACATCTCTCAAGTTTCTGAAATTATTTGAATGAATTTGTGTGAGTGAATTTTAGTGAAGAATCTTAATTTGATATTGATTTAAATCGAGGCTGAGAAAGTAATTTTTAAAAAAAGTCAAGTAGGGCAAGTGCTCCTTTCAGTTTTTGTTGTAAGTCGATCCTCAATATTTTATAATATTTTATATTCTTGATTTACTGCAGCATTTGTGTTACAAAGTACGGGTATAGGCAGTAAGTTACATGACACTGGCAAGCAATTCGATTTTGGAGTATTCCGTTCTCAGAGAAATTATCGCAGTTACACTGTTACACACATGTATTTGTGTCATTTTTTCGGTTATTGGACAAAGTACAATGTAAATATAGCGAATTTTTGTATTTCATTTGTTGTTTCATAGAGCCAAGGAGTGGAAGATATCGTGAAAAGCAAAATTGATCGAATTACTCAAAGTGGGACAAAAAGTTGCAATAGCCACTAGGAGAATGGACTCCATGAATACATCTTCCAACAGTGAATTTATGTGCGGCGTAGTCGAAGGTAAGATCATTGTAATAAAACTACGAACGTATACAAGTTTTTGGAAATGGGTGTGAATTATAATTTAACATTAATATAAACGTCCATGTATGAATATAGGATTTTACGGAAGACCATGGACAACAGAGCAACGAAAGGATCTTTTTCAAAAGTAAGTGAGGAAACTTTTTAATGTTATAATCACAATTTTACCTGAGATTCATGACTGAATTGACGATTTATGTTTACAGAATGAAGAAATGGGGGATGGATTCCTATCTCTACGCGCCCAAGGGTAAGTAAAGTTAAAGTAAATTATTCAGTTTTAAAAAGTATTTGATTTGATAGAATCTACTTTTTTTTAAATTTTATCTCCAAAAGATGACTACAAGCACAGAGCTTATTGGCGTGAGTTGTATACGGTTGAGGAGGCTGAACATTTGGGGAGTCTTATTAATGTAGCCAAGGAGAATAACATTCGATTCATATACGCCATTTCACCTGGATTAGATATAACTTATTCTAGCTCTAAAGAAGTTGGGCATTTGAAGAGAAAGTTGAAACAAGTAAGTATAATTTCATAATTATTTCAATTATTTTACGGTTTACGATTAAGCATTAGTTAGTATGAAAATACTTTTGTTAGGTTAATCACCTGGGATGCTCATCATTTGCAATTCTGTTTGATGATATTGACTCGGAAATGACAAAAGCTGATAAGGAAGTGTTCAAATCATTTGCTCATGCTCAAGTTTCAGTAACTAATGAAGTGTTTCAAGAACTTGGCGCTGGGAAATTTCTATTCTGCCCTACACAATATTGTGCTTCGAGAGCAATTCCAAATGTTAGATCATCTGAGTATCTAAAAACCGTTGGTTCCAAGTTAGATTTGGGGATTGACATCATGTGGACTGGCCCCAAGGTAATTTCAAAAGATGTTAGTATTGAGTCTATCGAAGAGGTTTCTGAAGTCATGCGTCGACCACCTGTGATTTGGGATAATCTTCACGCAAATGATTACGATCAAAAACGATTGTTCCTGGGACCGTATGCTGGACGATCTCCACAATTGATTCCCAGACTCAGGGGAGTTCTTACTAATCCGAATTGTGAGTATGGAGCAAATTTTGTGGCAATTCATACTTTGGCACAATGGAGCAGGTGTTCGGTGGATGCTCAAAAGAAAATTCGTAAGTTTCTATAGTTCATCCTACTTGTCAAAAATGCATATAAATATCTTGAGATAACTATATGTGGATGGGTTGCAGAGGATTCAATGAACGCTGATGCGAAGCTAGAGACTCAGAATGAGGATGGCGGAATGATCCTACCTGATATTCTTGATCCGAATGATTACCACCCAACAGTAGCACTTCAAATAGCCCTTAAGGTTAGTTGTTAGTTCTAGCTTTCAGAATTTGATTAACTACCTCAGTCAACTTATTTCTCACGTGTAATTACTGATTCGTAGTATTATTTTATTATCAGGAATGGCTTGAAGAATTTCAACGTAATAAAACTGTTTGGGGTCCAATCGTGAAACCCCAAATCCTCGCATCTTCGATTCCTTTACTCCCATTATTAAATTCCTCAGGAAACTCGGAGGGTCCAGTTCCAAATAAGGAAATTCCAGAGTCACCATTGGCCATACCAGATATTTCCCTTTTTCCTGCTTGTAGTGTTCGTGAACTCACTTCAGTTATTCAGCAGGTAAGCAACATTATTAGATGGTTTCCCAGTATTATCGGGCCTATTATTATAAATTTTCAATGCCATAAAATTAAATATTTCAGCAAAATGGTGTAAATCCGCATGGTGTTCCTTCTACCCCTGTGATGAACAGTCTTGCCGAAGCCAACAAAGTCAAGGTCAGTCTTCGATTTAATTACCACATTGGTTGTCTGGTTTTTGTCGTATTTATTTTAGTTGTTGCTTTCAGATTGTTTGTTCTGATTCGATCCAATCGATGACAATGACTACTGCTGATAGCACCACTACGTTAACAACTACTACGGTTGGAATGGTTGACTGCATGCACGAACTCCCTGTATCGATGGGGAAAGGAGCTAAACCATCCGACTCTAGTGTAAGTACTCTCAAATAAATTTCTAGCAATTAGCAATAGCATATCATATGCTTGTAATAAGGAGATTTGAATTTATTTGTGGAGTTTTTTTGCGTAAGAAATTAATTTCATTTTTTATTTTAGAACATCACATCTTCTGGTCTTGAACCCATGGACACGGTAACTCCTCCAAGCCCATCACCCTCGGATAAAATGATTACAAGCGCAACTGATTTGACTCAGAAAATTTCGTCAGAAGATGTTCAAATGGTCGACAGAACTCAAAGTGGCAATGTGAGTTCAATATCTGATTTAAGATTGTAGCTTTCTTAACTCCTCAAAAGTTATTGTCATTCACAAAATTCATTTAATTTAAAAAATATTAATAATACATTAGGATGCACCTTCTGAAGAATTAGATTTCTGCGACCAACCCACTCCTAGTGTATCTTCGCAAATGCAGGTAAATTAAATATTTAAATAAAGTATTCACAATATACTTATTTTTCTGTCAGCACTAGTGCTAATGTTGTATTTTTTATACGAACATTGAAGGTTGAATTGCAAGATGATCCTGATCCTGAACCCGAGAAAACTCCTCAAGAAGAATCTCTCACGGTTGACGACCTCCATTTACTTTGTGATCTGTTTTACCTCCCGTTTGAACATGGAAGTCAAGGTTTGCATATTCTTAACGAGTTTCATTGGCTGAAAACAAATTCTCACATTGTGGCTGGAATAACAAGCAGAGACAGGGATAAGCCAGAAGTAAAGGATTGACTTTTAAATTATTTTACTTCTTTTTAATTTATCATGTAATTTTTTCATGATTTTCATAGGTTGCAGAATGGTACCACAGGGCAATGAAGTTTGAGGAACTGGCAAGAACATTGAATCGTCTACTGACACGTCTCAATACGGTTTCTAATCGTGAGCTGTTGTATGAATTATATCCATACATGTGGGACATGCGAGGAGTGGTTTCTCTTCTCAATTCCTACGTAAAGTGGCTCGGTAAGTAAATATCGACAATCAGCGATGGCGGTAGATTGGTATCATCGGTTTTGAAATCGGAGAATGACTGACTAATTAGGTTTGCCAAATCTACGCTTTTTGGATTTTCTAAAAGTTTACTTGTAGTAATAGTTGTAGTATGGTTGCCTTGCGTGGATTTGTTGGAGTTGGGTAGATTTACTTAATACTTCTCAACCTAATATTTACATTTTATCTAGCAAAAAGTGTATGAAAATTCACGTCAATTTGAAAAGTTTTGTTGAATGTAATTGATAACATTTTCTTGAAAGTTTATTCGCATGCGTGAATTCTCGAATACTCTTCGTAATATTTAATTACGCAGCATGAATTCGGAGTCCAAACTTATAGAAGGTTGGCCGAATTTAAAAGTCTAATAAAGGGCTCATCTTTTTTGTTTTTCGCAGCTTTGGGACAAATCCCTTCCACTGTGACATCGTATATTCATGGAAATTACACATGTATGTAGGCAAATCCTTTCATACTATTGTATTGTCCAAACTTTTGTTTCGGATCGTTGGTTGTTGTTGTCTTCAGCTGTCTTTGCTTGACACCATTTAATTCATGACTGTCCACAATCTCTCGTCACTTTTAAATGCTGCGAATAGAGAACATTTCAACAGTTTACACTTTCATTTCATCACGACACTTATTTGGCATCCTTTACTCTTTTTTTACTTGAGTCGATAGTCGACTTGCTTGAATGCTCATGTAAAATATTTGCCATATGTGTAATCTTAGCAATTTTTATTTCTATTATTGATTGTGACCACGACTAG
>WJEZ01001301.1:0-18402 GCA_009869925.1 Thalassaphorura encarpata | reverse complement strand
TCTTCAAAACCGAATATTGAATATTCAATATTCGGAAATTATTCGAATATTATATTCGGAAAATATTCGAGTAGCATAGCTCTATTTGGCTCATACAGGCTTCGCTGACCCGTTTGCACAGGTCAGAGTTCATTTGGCATCTAAAAGTTATATACTCAAATTGATAAAACCAAAATTCCAATTCATTTTTGAATCTGGTTTAAGAAATTTTTGGGAAAAATCGTCAACTCTGTCAAGAATAATTGGATTTTGTTGCTTGGCATGTAAAAATGGAATTTTGGAAGCTGAGTCTCGATTTGCCCCATCGGTCATTTTTAATGTACCAGAACCATCTGCAGAACCAAAACCAATTGCATTGAATGTAATCGATTTACCTCTTAAAATGCTTGCAATTTTTTTAGGCATTTGTTGTATTATATTTCAGATAGAAGTTCTAGAATTTTTTACAGAGAAACTTTTGAGTTCTTTAACTAATTTAAGGGAAATGCTTTCAGAATTCGCATTTAAGGCTTTCCGGCAAATAGTAAAAAATTTTAAGCTTATGGTAGAATCAGCTGGGAAAAATTAAAAATTTCAAGAATTATAAAATTTGAAGTCTATCTTGCATATTATGATTTTTTAGTATTTTAATAGCTAATTGTGCAAAAGAATTCGTGTTTTTGCATGAAAATAATAATTAAGTAGTAAATTAAAATTTCGTGGATATAAAGACCTTAAAACTCAAATTAAGTAGTAGATTAATTTAATTTTTATGTAAAGTTTATACAGAAATTGTATCAAAATATCATAAATTAATTAACTTTGAATACCATAACAACTTTTATATACTATCCCTCGGATTTTGTCTATTTTTGGAAAAATAGAAGGAAGGATCATAATTTCCTGACTCATTAGACATAAAATTCAGGATGTGAATATAAAGGAAGAAAATAAATTGACCATTTTGGGCGTAATTACTACTTTAAGCGTAGGATTTTAAACTGAACCAATTTACCTTGTTGTCTGACTAAGTAATTGATTATTAATTGGATCAGAATCTGCTTGCTTGGACGAACAAGTCGACGACGAGCTTGTTTCTTTATTTGGTTAAAGCTAAAGCCATTAAAACCAGGAAGATGACCACATTTACACTGCAAAGATGGCAAAAAAATAATAACAGAAAAATTAACATAATCTATTATTCCTTGGCAAGTAAAAAAAATTGGAGCATTGCCCAGCCCAGGATAGCGTGGCATAGCGTAGCACAGCAGGGTGTGAATTAAAATGATTCATGAGGACAAGACACAAAAAAAATACATAACAATGGACCAAGTCACAAGCGGAAGCTCAAGTTCAAGTTCAACAAACCAGTTTGATTTTGTGAGCAGTTGATGAGCGTATCGCATAAATGAATAGATGAATCAATCAATGATCAATGAATCGATGAGAATAAAATGGACATGACATGACAAGGCATAAAAAACACACAAGACACAACTACAACAGCTTTACATTTGCATAAGAATTAAGTCAAGTGGTGAGTGAGAAGGAACAAATTGTTTTATTTGGCATTGACAAGGTTAAATTGTCTCCTTAATCTTAATCACGTACGTAGGAATCGCCCATTCCTTTATTCAAGATTCTTGCATTGTCCATCCATTTCCTCAACATTAATTTTTTTTACTCCAAATTTGGCACTTAATTGTTCCGCTCTGCTTAAATAAATGTCCACAAAAATTTATTGTTCTGGTCAGTTTCAAATTCCTTCTCGTCAGTGCCAGTGGTTAGCAAATATTTGCAAAAAAAATAAATAAAAATGGCAAAAATTCTTCAGGTGAGATTTTAAAATTGGCGCATTTGTTTTCAAAATTTTAATTATTTTTTTTTGAATTTTCAGATTGTTGTGTTTGCCCTAGTCGTGGCTACTTGTTCGTCAGCTCCTCAGAGTTACGATCAAGGATTGTCCCTTCATCAACAACAACTTCAACAACATAATCAACAAGAACAACAACATTTGCAACAAACGCAACAATTTCAATCTGGTTACAGCGCAGGAATCTCTGCTCATCAACAACAATTGTTAGATCATGCTAGGACTGAGCAACAATTTCAACAACAATACAACCCAGCCCCAGCTCCACAACAGTACAACAACAACAACTATAATCAATACCAACAACAGCCCCAGGCTTACAACAACAATAACAACGCTAATGCTGAACAAATTTACCAACAAGGTTTAGCTGATCATCAGAGACAAGTCCAAGAGCAACTGAGACAAGAACAACAATTTCAACAACAGTACATTGGCAACACTATTGCTGCTGCTCCAGTCCCACAGTACAACAACAACAACAATTACGTCAACAACAACAATGCAAACCCAGCTCAAACTTACGCACAAGGATTATCCGAACACGAGCGTCAAATCCAAGAGCATGCGCGTCAAGAGCGACAACATCAACAAGTTGTTCAACAATTCAGTGCTGGAATCCCACAACAATACAACAACCAACAACAACAACCAAGAAATAACAACAATCAGTACAATCCATTTGGATTCAACTTTTAAACCACACCCTTATAGTAAATTTATTTTCCCAAGTATAATTTTGTATACAATACATTAAACGAATAAAAATAATACACTGACCTTTGACCTTATTTGAGTTTAACCGCCATCAAAGCCACAAATTGTTCAACCCCTGCAGTCGGGAATAAATGAATCCCTTCTTTATTTTTAAAATCCTTTGGATAAAGTCTTGCCAATTCCTTGAATCCAAATTTAGTAGCAATCCCATAATGCTGATCTGAAAAACAACCTTTGGCCATTGTAAATCCTAATTTAGCCAAAAATTCATTTCCACGACTATAAATTTGATTGACCAGTTCAGGGTACTCTGGAGAAACAGAAGTCAAGTGCAGTTGGGCATAGCGACCATCTTCACCGTAAATTTGAAAAATGTTACATTTATCTTCCAGCTCAGTTAAAAAATGATGTTTGACATTGTCTCCTTTCCAACATACGTTGCGTGTACAGCATGGGGAAGGATTTGATGAATATTCATTCTTGGTGCTTTCGAACATTATACGAACTCCGGCAATCTTTAAGCCAAGAAAAAAAAATCAGAATTTAATTAATTAAAAATGTTAGTACCTTACCTTTTGGCTTTCTTTATGCACAGCACAAAAACTCATGTTGTATGGTAAAATATCTAAAATTGAGCGATCGAAACTTGCTGTGATTTCCTTGGAATAACCCGTGAGTTGACAAAGGAGTTCAGTACGATAAAAATTTTGATGAATGTGCTCTAATATTTTTTCATAATCTTCTGGCTCGATTAGTTTGAATGTGAAATTTTCCCAATCTCCAGTTAAAACTTCCATAGTGCTAAGCGAAAATTTTTCAGACAGACTGATTGAACTGAAACTGAAACTAAATGCATAGAAAAGTAAAGCAAAGCTTAGCTGAACTAATTTACTTAAGTTCACCTTTGAGATTATTTTATGCAAAACTAAATACAAAAGAATTTGCAAGGCAAAAATGAGTTAGCGTTGAATTTCTAGGTACGTACGTAGAACCATATGGTTATTTTATTGGCTATGCTAATTTTATGACTTAAAGTTAATTATTATGTAAATTGTTATTTTTAAATTTAGAATTTAATCTCAAGCGTCAGGTTCAGCGAGGTTAAATTCGTCAGGAGTCGGAGCATGCGCAGAGTGAATGATGTTTAGCACAAGCCGGCAAGGCTAAAGGTGTGTCCACTTAAACTTTTAGAGTTAAATTTTATTCAATTGCCTGTAATTAGATTTCATTCCAAGTTGCACACTAATTTGTTGAGCCAAAGTCATGATAATGCAATTTGCAATTGCAAAACTAACTGCAAGTGAAACGAGTGCATGCATGCATAAGGAAGTGTATTAAGCAAATGGGGTAATGTGATAACATGCAGTAGTAACCAATTAATGTTATTTTTCTTCTTCTTCCTAGTTTGACTTTGAACTAATTTAATTACTACTAATTAGCATTAATTGAAATATCACCTTTGAGTTTCAGCCCAGGTTAATATAAATTTGGCACTACTTGAGCTTATTAATTGCAAGTCCGTTTTTCAGTATAAAACCATCATGAGTATAAAAATTTTGTGTATTTTTATTTCCGCCGTTATTTTAATTGAAAAGTGTGTCTATGCAGGAGAAACATTTTATGGACCGGTATTATTTTTATTTTTAATTAATATACAAAAATTAGATTCAACTGATAATAGCTAAATAATTAATTTATAGAATGATGGGTTTTATAATAATTGTGGCGCACAAAACATTATTTGCGCTGGCGTTCCGAAGAATTGTATGAAATCCAAGAAGTGTGACTATGCCATGAGTATCGGACAAGGTCAAGGTCACAATTTCCAGATCAATACCATGGGACCATTATCAGCTGAACTTGAAAAACCATACGTGGGCGTAGTTGGTTATGCACCATTTGAAAAATCTGCTATAAAGGACGGAATCTGCAAACTTGGGTTAAAATTGCAAGATTTTCGGATAATTTTCTACAAAATGAAAAATTCAGATTTTGGACCAGAGGTATTGCCAAAATATTTTTGTCATTTTTGTAAATTTTTAATTTCAATTTTTTACTAGTTGCTCAATGCGGATGTTGACTCTAATGGAGTCATGTCCATTTCCAAAAACATGAACCCATGTCACCTGGATTCATCTGAAGAATCATTTGACGATGAAAATTCACATTTAAATTTGAATGGAGAATTCATTTATTTGGTGACTTCACTATCACCTGCGGGAAAAGATCCTCGTTATGCCCATGTACCTGGATTTTTTGGTGACCAATAATTATAATACAGAAATATTCTAATCATAACTTTTTCTCGTATTTTACTTTCCATTTTTCAGATCCTGATCAGTACAAGACGGAAAATGGGATCGTTTTCTATAATTTTTGAAATATCTCCAGAAAATATATTAATGGACCTATCTTAACCATTAATACTTAAAATATAAGCAACTCAATAGAATATGATGAGTAAATACTAAAATTCATGGTATTGTTTAGTCTCTCCTATGTATTAAAAAATGACTAGGGAATTTTAGCTTCTGTTACATTACGAGTACGTTTACATAACGTCCTATTATTTTTTTACATTGCTCCCTAACCAGTCACTAGTGTCAGCATTATCTTCAAGGGCATGATATGCCATGCCATGCAAAAAATACAGCAAAAAACTTTATCTTCAAAGTTACGAATCTGAATACTTGCACTTGTCTCATATAAAAATGAAAAATAAAACTCATTTCGTTCAGTGTTTAATGATTTCTGGTCGTGATTCCTGCTCCAGATGGTCTTAACATTACGATTTGATACGACGTCTAGAATGATTCAAAATTTTTCAATCCTTGTAATAGCAATAATAGCTGGAATTTTTATAATGGCCGGGATGAGTCCGGATCCAGTGTCATCAGATTTAACATTGGATGATCCATTATTTTTAACCCCACTTATTAATTCTGGTGAAATTGAAAAAGCTAGAAAATTAGCAAAAGTGCAAAATTTATCAGAAGCCGTGACTAGTTACAGTGGATTTATAACTGTAGATGAAAAAAATGGTGTAAATATTTTCTTTTGGTTTTTCCCTGCATTTGTAAGTTGTATTTTTTACATCTTTTCAGGTACAAAATAAAAAAAAAAATATTTTAATAACTAGGATAATTACGAAAAAGCTCCAGTTTTCCTTTGGTCCGAAGGGGGCCCAGGAATTTCTGGTCTTTTTTCTGCATTTAATGAACATGGTCCATTTACTGTGACTATCGATGGGAAATTGGGCCTAAGAGAACATACATGGGTCAGAAATCATTCAATAATTTATATGGATCAACCCATGGATGTTGGTATGTAAAATTTCAAAAAAAAATTTTGTAAAATATAGTAGAATTTTTAGTTTTTACTTTAAAATTGTAGGATTTAGCTTCACAGAAAAAGAAGAAGGCTACATAGATTCAGGAATAGATGCAGGTCCGAATATTTACAAATTCTTGATTCAATTCTTCAAATTATTTCCGGAGCTAGAAAACAACGATTTTTACAATTCAGGCGCATCTTTTGGCGGTACGTTTGAATTTTTCCAGGCGAAAGCACTCTTACTAATTTTGTGTTTATTATTTTATTTTGCTTTTCTTTGTTTCAGGAATTTATGCACCTGCAGTTGCGCATTACATTCATGCCCAAAATAATAAAAATCCTGCCCCCGAAATGAAAATAAATTTAAAGGGTCTCATCTTGGAAAGTCCATTTTCAGATGCAATTAGTCAAGTGGACTATGGTGAACATTTGTACTACACAGGATTAATTGATGATACTGCCCGGGAACAATTTAAAATTAAAAGTGGGATCATAAAGGATTTGATTATCCAAGAAAAATATTTGGAAGCTCAAGAAGTAAGCAAACTGCAAAATTTCTAAAAAATAATTGGAATAACTCTCTATTAATTTATTAGATGAATCTTGAACTTCTTTGGGGTTCGGAACATGGAACTTATTTTACCAACATGACCGGATTCTCATCAAATTTTAACATACTCCAGGAAAATATGAACCCAAAAATGACATACTTTTTGTCTGTGATTGAATCCAAAAGTTTCCGAAATAGTTTACACGTTGGGAATCTGACCTTTACATTTGTGAGCACATTGGTCCAAGCAATGTTTAAACCAAAAATTTTAAAAACCGTCAAACCGATGATTGAGGATTTGCTTGATTTGGACTATAAAATTTTAATTTATGTTGGAAATTTGGATATTATCACATCGCATATTGGAGTCAGTAGAATGGTTCAAAATTTCAAATGGACTGGAGCAGAAGATTATGCAAAAAGTACAAATCAAATTTGGAAAGTTGATGATGAAATTGCTGGATATGCTAGAACAGCCAAAAATTTTACATATGTCATCGTTCGTAACACTGGTCATGGGGTAACGTTAGATCAGCCAAAGTGGACAACCGATTTGGTAAATCGTTTCACATCTGGGATTTCATTATTTACTTAAATTTGCATTTCTATCTCAATCAGCTTTTAAAGTTTGAATTAGGATATATATATTTTAATATAATAAAAATAATCGAATGGGGTAATTCAATAACAATAGCCCGTTGCAGCGTTACATATTAAAGTATGACTAGGAAAATTTTTCTTCCTTTTCTCACGCATGTAGCACGTTTGCATAACGTGTGCTCTGCATAGTATTTTTGCTCTGGTCATTTCTTCCTTGTACTGGCCAAGCCAAGATTATCTTTAACTTCAAGGCCATGCCATGCCATGCCATGTGAAAAATACACAGTAAAAAAATTTTATCTTTAAAGTCTGAATATGAATACTTGTTCTTGTACTTGTTCATTTTATTATATCAAAATGAAAAAATTAACCTCACTTCGCTCAGTTAGTGTTTAATGTTCAATTAATCCTGGTTATTCACTACTCTCCCCCAGATATTAGCAATTTGAATTAAAAATACTAAAGAAGCTTTATAATGCAAAAATTTTCAATTATTTTAATAGCAATAATTGCTGCAATTATCATAATGACCGAAATGGGTCTCTTTAAAGTCTGAATATATGAATACTTGTTCTTGTACTTGTTCATTTTATTATATCAAAATGAAAAAATTAACCTCACTTCGCTCAGTTAGTGTTTAATGTTCAATTAATCCTGGTATCGTGGTTATTCACTACTCTCCCCCAGATATTAACAATTTGAATTAAAAATACAAAAGAAGCTTTATAATGCAAAAATTTTCAATTATTTTAATAGCAATAATTGCTGCAATTATCATAATGAGCTGGATGGGTCCGCGTACCGTTTTGTCGGATTTACCCGCATTAGGTGAACCATTATTTTTAACCCCACTTATTAATTCTGGTGAAATTGAAAAAGCTAGAAAATTAGCAAAAGTGCAAAATTTATCTGAAGACGAGACCGTGACTAGTTACAGTGGATTTATAACTGTGGATGAAAAAAATGGTGTAAACATTTTCTTTTGGTTTTTTCCTGCATTTGTAAGTTGGTACATTTTACATCTTTTTTAATGACAGATTGTAAAATACAAAAAACTTATTTAATCACTAGGAAAACTATGAAAAAGCTCCAGTTTTTCTTTGGTCTGAAGGAGGTCCAGGAATTACTGGTCTTTTCTCAGTTTTTAGTGAAAATGGTCCTCTTACTGTGACTGAGGATGGGAAATTGGGCCTGAGAGAACATACATGGGTCAAAAATCATTCAATAATTTATATGGATCAACCCATGGATGTTGGTATGTAAAATTTATAAAATATGTAGCGGAATTTTTAAATTTTATTTCAAAATTTTAGGCTTCAGCTTTACAGAAAAAGAAGAAGGCTACATAGATTCAGGAATAGATGCAGCTCCAAATATTTACAAATTCTTAATCCAATTCTTCAAATTATTTCCGGAGCTACAGGATAACGATTTTTACAATTCAGGTGTCTCTTATGGCGGTAATTTTGAATCTTGCAATTTTAATTGTCCGAATTACTATTATTTCGAATATTCTTTGTTTCAGGAATTTATGCTCCTGCAGCTGCGCATTACATTCATACCCAAAATAATAAAAATCCTAAGCCTGAAATAAAAATAAATTTAAAGGGTCTTCTATTAGAAACTCCATTTTCAGATGCAATTAGTCAAGTGGACTATGGCGAATATTTGTACCACGTGGGACTAATTGATGATAGTGCCCGGGAAGAATTTAAAATAAAAAGTGGCATCATCAAGGATTTGATTACTCAGGAAAAATATTTGGAAGCTCAAGATGTAAGAAATTTATGAAAGTAATTGGATTGACTTGATTAATTTTTTTATATCTATGTACTAGATCAACCTTGAACTCCTTTGGGGTTCGGAATATGGAAGTTATTTTAGCAACGTGACTGGATTCTTAGTGAATTTTAATATACTTCATGAAAATGTAAACCCAAAATCGACATACTTTTTATCTTTGGTTGAATCCAAAAGTTTTCGAAATAGTTTACACGTTGGCAACTTGAACTTTACATTTATGAGCTCATTGGTTCAAACTATGTTTTTACCAAAAATTCTAAGAACTGTCAAACCCTTGATTGAGGATTTGCTTGATTTGGACTATAAAATTTTGATTTATGCTGGAAACATGGATATTATCATTTCACACATTGGAGTCAGCTACGATGGCTAAAAGTTTCAAATGGACTGGAGCAGAAGATTATGCAAAAAGTACAAATCAAATTTGGAAAGTTGATGGTGAAATTGCTGGATATGCTAGAACAGCCAAGAATTTTACATATATTCTCGTACGTAATGCTGGTCATGCGGCAACGATAGATCAGCCGAAATGGACAACAGATTTGGTCAATCGTTTTGCGTCTGGGATTTCATTTTCTACATGAATTTTAATTAAAACTGCGCAATTTAATGTAACCCATATTTTTCTAAAATTGTCTATGCATCCAAAATGTGTTTTAATTGTCTGTAGCTTTTAATTACTAAACTTTAATTGGATGCATTAAACTCTGGCTTATTTGCTGAATCACTTCAATTAAACTTTCTTAACTTGAATTTGTCCAAGGTAATAGCAATTTTCATTAATTAGCAAAAATTAGCGTTGATACGTATAAATACATAGGATTTTACGTAAATTTATACGCACTTAGTAATTTCAAGGCAACACAATGCTTTTCGTTACAGTTCTTATCAGCGCTTTAGTTTTTGCTGCGGGTAAGTCCAGGTCTGAGGTCAAAGGTCATGTTGAAATTAGACAATATATGTCAATATATATTTGGAATTTAGCGGAAAACGAGAATGACCTCTCAGAAGAAGGTCAAATCTGCTACGATACTTTTATTGGGGCTTTTGATGCAGTCGTCAAATTGGTAAAAACCTGCAAAGAAAAATATTCTGGGGAAGATAAACGTACGTACTGTACAATGATTTTTATAATTATTATAATTACAGTACTAATAATTTTGTTTATTGTATTGAACCTAATAGATGACGAATACAGAAAATGTCTTTTCGAAGAAGAAAAAACTTATCCTGAGATTTTGGCAATTGAAAAGAATTGTGGAACAGATCACATTCAATATTATTACCCAAGACGAAAAGCCAATGAATTGGAAAAACGAGTTTTCAATTATTATCGTGAGAAAGGACTTGACTTGGAAAATATTTATGAATAAAATGTTGATTTATTCTTACGAATTTTAAAGGTGTATTAAAAAAACAAACATGATCGTATTAATTTATGCAAACTTTTTAATTACTTAAATTTACGTATGGCTAAATGCCACAATATTAACTGAGTTTGATTCTTAAAAAATAGTTTAAAGCTTAAATTTGCTGCTTTAGCTAGCCAGGGCTGCCAGGGTATAAAATTTTCGTAAAAATTCATTTTGATTGCAATTAATAACGTTTGAGATCTGACAGACATTGCATAAACAGACAAGCAGACAGTGAGCAGAAGACGTAATAGACGACATAAGCAGACACTGTTGGAAATGAGGAAATCCTTTCTTTTTATGAGAGATTTGGTTTGAGCACTATCAGTGAAAGGCTAACCTTCCTCACCCTTACGACCTTGCATTCAATACTGACTAGCACTGCAAATCCACACATTCGTGAATTGTTTTTGAACACGGATAATGTTCGCCAGTCATCGAGGTTGCTGAATATTAAAATACCTAGGGCTTCTCCCTTTTGTCAACTGGGCTATCCCTATAGAGCAGCCAAGTTATTTAACTCATTGCCGCTTAAATTCCCTTTTGTCAACTGGGCTATCCCTATAGAGCAGCCAAGTTATTTAACTCATTGCCACTTAAACTGAAGGGGTTAAAAAGCAGGGATAAATTTGCAAATGAGTTACGGTCTTGGTTATCCCAGAAACGACTGTGTGAATTCGTGTTTTTTTGAATCTAAATATAAGTTCAAACCTTGACTTATTGTATTTAATTTGCATGCTCATTAAATTAAAACTACTTGTTATCTAGTTAAGATATTGTTACCAATCTGGTCCTCTTGTTTACAACAGTTTATTCTGAAAAGATTGACATTTAAATAAAGCTATTAACTAACTAACTAACTAAATTTTAACTAGCTAAATTCTGTTAATTTTAATTAGGGACATGCATGCTAATTTAGGTAATTTTTACAAAGCTACAGCTATAAAATCCTGCAAATCATTAACATCACTCGTCTTTGTGGAAAGGTAAAATGCCTTTCTTTACATCCATCGTATTCGTATTCAGCGTTTGATGGATTTGGATGACAGGTGACAATCTTCCACTGCTGACAGATTTCTAAAACTTAGGCGAGATTGTAATTCTCCCTTGGTTGAGATGACCCCGGAATTCTTCAACCGTATTAATAATTTTTTTCTGGAGAGAGGCTACTATTATATAACTGAAATATAATGAATCTTCAAACAGTTTGGAAGAATATTGACTAAATCCTGCTTCGTAATTTGAACTTCATCCGAAATCCTGTACATGCATATTATTTGTTTGTTTATACAAATTTCTTCAATAAAAGGCATTATTAGCTCTAACTTTTGAAGTGTGATATTCTATTTTAATTTTAAAACAACCTACTTGCTAGATTAAAGTTTGTGTTAATTGCATTTTGAATTGAGGCAATTTATATCAATTACAAAAGCTTAAATTTACTACTTTAATTGAAACCAGCATATACAGATTTTGCAGTAATTCATTTTGCTTGGAAATATTAAAGCTAAGGCGGCAAACATTGTATAAGCTTTAACTTAAGCTAATTTCTATTAATTTTAATTAAGAGCAATCAAGTTAATTTCAGTAATTTAATTTAGTCTGATGGTTGGAATTACAGCTATAAAACTTTGTTACTTCAAGTAGTTAGCATCACTCACTAAAAAACTTTCCTGTCTAATTCACAAAGGCAAAATGTATATCTTGACATTCATCGTGTTCGTTTTCAGCGTTTTTGTTTTTATCTCTGCGTCTGCCTCTGAGGGTAAGCTAAGATATTCACACGCCGCAATTTACTGCATTTTTAATGCTATATTTTTATTTAATTCCGTCCAAAAAGATGCGGATGAGGACAAGAATGAAGCTCAGGAAATTTGTTTCAACAGCTTTGTGTCTGGTTTCAATTCAATTCAACAAGTAGTGAAAGATTGCAGAGAAAAATATCCAAATTATGAGCGTGGTGAAGAACAACGTACGTAAAACAAATATTAATTCACTTAGAAAATGCAACAAATTCTGTAATGAGTATGGATGACAGGTGACGTGTACAAATCATGTAGTACTGATGGATTTGTAAAACTTCCAGCAACAGAGCAAATAAAGCAAGCTTGTGATTCTCCCACAGTTGACATAACAGTGGAAACCTTGGAGCGTATTAATAATTTCTTCCTGGAGAGAGGCTTGGATATAACTACGATCTAGTCAATTCTTAAACTAAAATAAACAGTTCGAAAACAACGGATAATAGTTTCGAATAAATTTGTTTATTAATTTGAACTTTATTACTTATCCTGTAAATGAAGTTAGTATGCACTAATTCAAGTAATTTGTTAGCTCGGACAAATTTCATCAATTAATATTATAAATTTAGTGACATTAAGCAATAGTTTTGATTTATTCTTGCGAACTATAAAGATGAATTAAAAATGACCTTTCCAATTGCTTCTAGCTTTCTAATTACTTAAATTTCAAAATGTACTAATTTATTTTCAATTTAGCTATTTGATTAAGTGGCTGTTTTGTCATTTAATTCATTTTGATTGCAATTATTAAAGTTCACTTGACAAACAATGTACAAGCTCTAAATTCTGTTAATTTTAGTAAGAGCCGTTAAATTAATTCAAGTAATTTAATTCAGTTGGATAGTTGAAGCTATGGCTATAAAACTTTATTATTATTAATTAGTATCACTCTGGAAAACTTTTTCGGCGTTCCCTAAATGCAAAAGCATTTCTTGACATCCATCGTATTCGTACACAGCATTTACGTTCTTTTCTTATATATTCGAGATTGTAAATTTTCCATGGTTAAGAAAACTGAGAAATTCTACGAGCGCAATCAAAATTTCTACATAGAGGGAGGCTTGGATTTAAATACAATCTAGTCAATTCTTAAGAATTTGGCTAAAGAGGTTTAGAAAATAATATATGAGCTTGAGCAATCAATAAATTTTTTGGTTCATAATTTCCATATATACTCCATTTAACATGCCTCGTCGGGTATCTGATTTTGTTTTCATAAAAAAATTATCTGTTAGAAATTCTGCAAGTCAAGGCTAGCCATACTGCTGATATAGAATAAATTTGAAGAATGGTAATTGTCCAAATTGATCTAGTTTAGCGAATCACTTCTAATGACCTACTAGTGGTTGGTTGACTAATTAACTTAATTTCTATAGTTTTAGTCTTGAGCTTGCTAATTGCACAGGTTCAGTCAAATTTCTGCTCCATTCGCTTCGCATCAATGTTTCTCTTTACCGTACTGGCCTTTACTGCTGTAGCTGTTACCACAACAGGTAAGTCAAAGGTCAAGGGTCAACCTAAAATATTGTCAATCCCAATTTCTGTGCGGTTCTATTTAGCTAATGACAAATTCGACAATGCGGCTCAACTTTGCTATGATTCATGGATTGCCGCCTTTGAGCCAATCAAAGCAATTGTAAATGATTGCAAAATAAAATATCCGGATACAAAAAATGAACGTAAGATTTAGTTTAGATTTAGTATTTTTTTACAAAATTAAGTTAATTCTAGATTGAAATTGCTCCAGGTTATCAGAAATGTGTGAGTATTGGTGAGAGTGAGAATCCTGAACCACCTCCGGAACTTTTGGCTATTCCAAAAAATTGTGAAGTCAAAATCCTTCAAGAGAATCCATGGAGAATGAACGAATATTTTATGCGTATGCTCTACTACTACCGTGACAATGGGTTGAATTTAGATGAAGTTTTGGGTTGAAATTTATTAGGAAACATTTTGAGACAGTAAATTGTCATGTATTATTAAATAATGGAATTAATATAAATCCAACAAGTGAGCTGTAATTGCTGAGGGATGTTAATAAAAATTTACTTCATAATGCCCAGTCTATCCAATTAAACTTTGAATTAAGGCAATTTATGCTAATTAAAGTCATTATTCTTCCAGTTGATTGTAATTGTAAAATGTGAAACCTACGTCTTAGCAGTCTAATTAATTTTAATCTTGCTAAATATTTTAAATTCTGTGAACTAACTGGCGACTATACAGTGAAATGGACTTATTTCATCAAAATTACAATTAGGAATTGTCCAAATTAAGGTGCTAAATTAAGTGTCAATATTAAGCTAATTGATCAGGAGCTATAAACACCTCAAAATTCAAACTTTAAGGGTAAAACTTTTTTCTCAGAAAAACAATGCAGTACGTTACTGTTATTGTAGGCACTCTTGTTTTCATCGCTGGGGGTATGTGTGTATACGCAGGTCAATAAATAAAGTTGATTTAATTTTTGTTCTTCATTTAGCGCAAGCGGAGGAGTTGGATGACCTTTCAGCAGAAGGTCAGGCTTGTTATGATTCCCTCGTTGCTGCTTTTGATCCAATCAATCAGATAGTGAAGGATTGCCAAGAAAAATATCTAAATTCTACGCATGGAGAAGAACAACGTAAGAGCCAGTTTTAATTTTAGCAGAAGAATGATGGTTAATTAATTAACTACGTTACGTTACCACAGGTGAAGAGTACGACTCATGCATTAGAGCTTGGGAAAAGCGTCCAGAATCCAATACCGTAGTAGAAAATTGTGAAACCCAACATTTTAACTCTTATACCAGGGAAAAAACTCATGCCTTTATGCGAATGCGACGTGTTTATAACTACTATCTTGAGAATGGGTTAGATTTGAAAACAATCTAATCAATTTACAGATTTAACATATTTTCGCTATGTATACCTTCTTGTTTTCTAAGTAAGTTCATCTTGATATGTTCAGAATTGAGAATTGGCCAGAATTAAAATCAATTGAATGAATTATAATTAGCGCGTGTTGACACTTTTAGTGTGTAATGCAAGTTTATTGTCAATTTAGTTTAATAGGTCATGCTAAAGCCAAAGATTTGAAAACCTTGTTACAGTTAAGAGAGCACGAGTCAAAAGTAAAAGTTTGCTTGCCAAATTAAAATGTGTTTCTTTACGGCTTTTCACGGCTTCAGCACTTTTGTTATTATTGCTGGATGTAAGGTTATAAATACCAATAAACTGCGGTAGTGGTGAAATGAGCTAGCAAAGCAACTTGATATTCAAAATGAAAATGAAATAAACTATTTAGTGTGGTCAAGTCAAGAAAAATTTTGGCCTTCAGCTTACGCCAAACTGAGTTTATGTACTTGACACTCTATACTTGTAAATAATTCACTAATTAATCCAGGTCGTATTGAACGAAACTTCTAGTTATTAAAATTTATTTCTTTTGCATAATAAAATCCTCATTTCGCAAGTCTAGTGTTGTACAACTACTAAGGAGAATAATTATTTATACAAAAAAAATTTATTGAATTTTATTCTATAGAATTTTTTTGTTGAACTATATATATCCGCACACGTGTATGTTCATACAATGACTTGCCATGCCATGATATTGAAAATATTTTTTAATATCTCAAGGACCTATGGTCTGAATTTAAATTTTAAATTTATACATTAAAAATAGCAGATTTCAGTTGAGGTTCCTCTTCAAATATTTTGAGCTTAACTTCCATTGAAATTAAACTTTCTTGACCTGAAGGCGGTGTAAATTATTTAGCATTACGAGCATGAGCATTGAATTATTTTTTTTACTTTGGTCAACTTGATTCATGCATAATTCTACTCATTACAATTTGGACCAATGCATAGAAAAATCCATGGACCATCTAACTTATAAATTGTAACGTATGATGATTATTAAAAAAATTAACTTTGAAACACACAATTTACCAAATAATGCGTAGTTTGTCCAACTGAATTTTGAGTTGTGGTAATTTATACTGACTGCATGCAGTAATTCCTTTGAGTAGAATTAAAGTGTAGAACCATCGCCCTAAATTTCTAATAAATTTAGTCCTGCTAACTACGCTCAAATTGTGAACTAACTGCCAATTGAACTGATTTCATCATAATTACTGCAATTAGGAATTGTTCAAAGTAATTCGGTAGGTAGAGGAAAAACCACGTTTATAGTTCTAAATTCAGTGTCAATTTAGCTAATTAGTCTAAGAGCTATAAAAACGTCAAAATTTAAGTCATAGGGTAAAAGTTTTTTCATCAGATAAAAATGCATTACATTACAGTCATAGTCGGTACTCTTCTTTTCATCGCCGGGGGTATGTGTGCATGCCAAGTTCACAAAGGGCAATTAAGAGTATATAAAGTGTATTTAATTTTTATTGCTTCATTTAGCACAAGCTGAGCAGTTGGATGACCTTTCGGCAGAAGCTCAGGCTTGTTATGATGCCCTCGTTGATGCTTTCAATCCAATCAATCAGTTGGTAAACGATTGCAGAGAAAAGTATCCAAAGTCTAACCGCGGGGAAGAACAACGTAAAAATTTAATTTTAATAAAAGAGTTTCGGTTAATTAATTATAGTTAATTTTGTAACGTTACGTTACAACAGGTGAAGAGTATAACTCGTGCACAAGTGCATGGGAAAACTCTCCAGAATTCAAGGGCGTGGTGAAAAATTGTGAAAGCGAGCATTTTGAATCTTATACGACCGAAAAAACGTATGCCTTTCTGCGACGTGTTTATAACTACTATCTTGAGAATGGAATTGATTTAGATGCAGTCTAATCTTAAGATTTGACATATTTCTAGTATATAACGAGTACACCTACCTATTTAATTAATGTCATATTCCTAAGTTCAAAATTGACAATTTGCCATAATTAAATCAATTGAACTAATCATAATTCGGACGAATTGAGACTTTTAACGTGTAATGCATTATTGCCAATTTAGCTTAATCGGTCATGATGAAGAAATTGGTAATGAGTCAATGGTATAAGAACCTTGTTACGGTTAGGACAGCATGAGCCAAAAGTAAGTTTTACAGCACAAATTAAAATGCGTTTCCTGAAGGCCTTACTAGGCTTCAGCACTCTTGTTTTTATTGCCGGGGGTAAGGTTAAAAATATCTGTACAGAGAAACATATCAAATAACATAACAAATAACAATAAATATAACAAATATAATCAATATCAATTTTGTCACTGTGTATTTTTCTTGGTTCAGTAAAGTCTGAACAGCTTTCGGCAGAAGCTCAGGTTTGTTACGACGCCTTTGTTGCTGCATATGACCCAGTCTATCAAGTCGTGAAGAATTGTAGAGAAAAATATCCGAAGAATATGCCTGGAGAAATACAACGTAAGCTGTTACGAGTTACTTTCGACAAAAAATAAAGATTAACTAACCAATTATTAAACTACAGGTGACGAATACAGTTCATGTACTTATGGTGAAGGGAGAAAGCTTCCAGAATTCAAGAGGATTGAGGAAAATTGTGAAAATGAACATTTTGACGATTATACTAGATTAAAAAGTGATGAGTTGCAGCAACGCGTTCAAAACTACTTTCTTGAGAGAGGACTGGATTTGGACACAGCCTAATCTTATAATTTTTTTAACTTTACAAGTATAATTTAAAAAACTATTTGAAATCTAAAAAATCAGCTGCGAGTAAGCGCTATTTAATCATTTCAAACGGATTTGCACGTTTTATTAAATTAGACTTATAACAATTTAGATCAAAATGAATAGAGAAAGTGAACAATAGCAATTAATACAAATTGAACTAATTGCATTAATTGAGGATTTCGAACGAGGTTACGTTATTAAATCTGGGTTACGCAATTCAAGTCAGCAGACACGCAAAACAAGTTTCCTCCTGAACTTGTACAATGGGTTATTTCTTGTTAAATGTGATTGTATTCGGGGCTTTCGTTCTCACCCCCACTTGTAAGGTCAAAGGTCATTAGTGCCAGTGGATCAGCTTAAGTTCTATCACATGTTTTTTTTTTAAAATTCAGTAAGAGCTGAGCAGGTAGATGACCTATCGGCCGAAGGTCAAGCTTGTTTTGATGCCTTTGTTTCTGGGTTTGATCCAATCAATCAATTGATAACTCGTTGCAGAGAAAAATATCCAAACTACAAGATTGTAGAAACTAGCGGGACCCCACCTCCGGTGGGGTTACCCCTAGTTGAGGGGTAAACCCCCCAATCCCCCATCTGCTGCGTGATTGCGCTTCGCGCTCACATGACTTACACTTGTATTTCATAAATTCATGAGAGTAATGTAGGATGCAATTCTGGATGTTTTATTCTTGTTTACATTTTGAACA
>WJEZ01001300.1:0-18407 GCA_009869925.1 Thalassaphorura encarpata | reverse complement strand
AACTGAGACGTAGTCAAAATAGTCAAGAAATACTCAAGCATTTTCCACCACCCAATTACTCTCACTTTGTCAGTCTACTTACATTATAACCAACCTAACTGAACATAAATTATTTAGTCGAAGGCGTACGTGTATGTAAGTTTATTAATTTTAACATTTTACGAGGGTAATTCAGTAGAAGTAGATAGTCGTAAATGGCCCTGTTCAAACTGAATTTGAATGTATGGTGTGAATTGAATTTACGAAAGGGTTTAACTCAAGGAAAGGAAAGGTGGATAGCCGTAGCCGATAGCAGCAAACGCAGATGCAAAAGGGCTTTCCACCTCTTGACTGTGTAATGAATTTATAGAGTGAGAATTGAACCGGGTTGTACACAGTAAATAAGTTAACACTCTATTAGTAGGACTCACACACAATGAGGAGGAATGACTCTTAACCAAAATGTGTGTGTGGGTCCAAAAAGCAAACGGGTTATTGAAAAGAGAGGCGAGTTTTCGCCAGCTCTAATTTGATTTAAGCGTCAGTAAACATCTGCTGGGCTTTCTCCCTGCTTTACAGTTTAGTTCAGTCCATTCTCCCGAGTCATGTCAATAATGCCCATGATGCACAGAGCAGTATAAACCAAAAGTAAACTAACAAGTCGACTGTACTGCAATTGCCATTTCAAAGAGTATTATCTCAAGTGCACTACAAAATCCTAACAGAGAGATAATGTGGATTTGGGTAAAGCTGGACTAAATTGAGAGATTTAAGAGATATGGTATAGTTGACTTACTCCATAGAATCTCGCGTTAAAATTATCTGATTTTTGAAGTAAGGAAATGAGTAATTTTGCAATACATCCCGTAAAATCGTGATTGCCCAGCGACTTCGCTCTACGCGAATCACCAACTCGCCTCAGCTTAGACTGGGAAAGAGTTAAAAAACTAAATTCGAGCAACTTGACTCAAAAGGGGAGGAAATAAATCTCTCTACTCTTTAAGTACCTGCCAAATGGGTAACATTTTAATCCTATTCCGACAAGCAAGGAAGATAAGGTATTCCTCTTCTTCCAGTCAAGTTCTACAAAATGAGAACAAGGCGGGCAGACACATTGATCCGATTAGGCCAATTTAAGAAAGAACTACAATCCGATCCAATCCAATCCAATACTATCTCTCAGCGTCCCATTCATGATGCTTTAGCTTAACACAACAAAATCAAATGCCGAGAGACTTTGACTGTACAAAAAACTTTTGTCTTTTTAGAGAAGAAAAAACTACACTGAACTCCGACTACAAATTCTAACTGACTGACTGCTTGATTGACTCGTACCTCAATTCAATTCAAATCCACTTCTTCAATGTGACCAACGAAGGAAGATGAAATTCGGGCTGATTCTTAATTCTTGAGTCACAATTCAGTTCCTTTTGGGATTGGATCTTTCACTTATATCGAAATTTCAAACTGTAACCCAGTTCGCTTTAAATTTTAAACCCCACCCGAAATATTAAGATTGGGCGTCCGTATGCTCTCATTAAGATTGTATTAAATATAGTTCATCCCATTCTGAGTATTACTTTAGGACGGTACACGTGTAAATGTTATTATCTTGGGCTCGGTATTGTTAGAGATGTTATTATAAAATCTTTTTTCGGGTTGAGGATAGTATAGTGAGTGCGAGATCAACCCTTCAGTGCCAGCTTGAAGCTACACTAAACAAATCTTTCAAATCCTATCTACATACTTGCGTTGCGTGCCCTGCCATGTACATATGCGTAGGGACAAAATAAATCGGGACGGGACCTAATAATTTTAAGCTTGAGCTGGAGCTTATGTTGTGCTTATACGAGATAGGAATATGAATACTGAATATCTAGTTTTATTATTTTACATAGATTTTATTCCCTGACAAATAGCTCGAATGTAAGCCTTTCTAAATTTGAGATTTCCTGTCAATTCTTCTTGACATATGATTACATGATTTCCCTAAGGAACTTTTTACCGCAGAAAGTAGTCCAAGAGCAAGCAAGTTTAGTTTTGTCTAGGTGAATTAAGGCTGCTTTAAAGTGATTTTCTTTTAAATATTTAAAACAGATGTGATATGTCTAATTTAGAAATTCTATAAAAAAAAATGTCACGACGAGATCTCTTCAATAAAGACGAGCGAGCGGAAATAAAGGATTAAATGCTGCAAATGAAAAAGAAAGGATTAAGCTTTCCTTTCTACAGGCCAGTCAGCCAGCCCTTGGTCGTTTTATTTCGCCGATCCGAATTCACCTTCATAAATGTATCATTATCACCTCTGTACTCAAGTACCCCTTTAGTTGACCCAACCCAGCAATTGAAGTGTGAATGAATCGACTGTATCATTTCTCGAATAAAAGAAAACCATACTTAACAAACAAAACACACATAGCATGTGGTTTGTTTTTTAAACTTACATCTTTGTTCCTTTCTTCTGTGAGTACAAATGTCTATGCTTCCCGCACCGCACTATAATCAAATTCTTCTGTTAAAATGTTTCTTTTTCAAGTCAGGCGGAAGAGTTATGTTTCAAAATCCAATGATATCACTACACATAATGAAACGGACAAAACACAGTATCAAAAACTCAGGCGGTGATTGTAGCATGTAATTTCAATTCAAATTCTCTTTGTTATCAGCAATGCCAAACGGTTTGGGGATACTTAAGCAGGATATTCTTTTTACGATTGACAATTTCAATTCAATTTCTGAATTGCTCTGTGATATTGCTACTGTTACCCATCGTCTTCTAAGAGAGTCGGCAATGACTGAGAAAATAAAAGCATTGGCTTGCTTACACTCGTATTACAGCCAGCTAAGACCCAATACAAGTACAAAGTGCTAAGTAATAGATATGATTTAAAATGCAAAGCTCCTGAGCACAATGATATGGTTTCCGGCTACTGCTGTGCTGCGGTGTGGTCAGCGGTGCTTGCAGTTTAAATGGGTTAGCGTTAGATGATTTGAATGATTAATTCGTCAATTAAAAATGTGCATTTTAATTTATAACGACGAGCACGTGGAAGAACGTGGTTATAATCTGATCTTTGGAAAAACGATTTTCTAAACAAGAACATCCACCGTTAATGTGAATTGTTGAACGACTGACCATTTCGAAATGCAAAATGAATTTATTTTACTGACTCGATGTACTTGTCGAAAGATCGTTCCAAGTCTTCTGTCTGCGCTGTGTTCGTATTATTGCATTTACATGTCCTTCTTACAATAGGAAACCACAACGAAGGGAAGTTGGACAATGGGGATGAACATGAAAGAAAAACACATCGCATTACATTCCGTTTACTTATTTGGGCGGATTTCAGGATTTCGGAAGTTTGAAAGATTCGTCTATTATATTATTTTAGCTCCTGTTGAACATATAATCCCTTAAAGAAATGTTCCGCTCCACGCCTTTAGATAAAGTAAGTGAGCTAAGCGGATGTGAATACAGGAGGATCGGATTTTGGATAATGCATTAGGTAAAAAGCTTAAGTTGAGAGAGAGAATGCCAACTATGGAAGGTGAAAATAGACAAAATATCTCTATGAAATCACAACTTCGCAACTCGAGCGCTCGTGGTCTAATTCTTAACCAACTTGATTAAATTAAAGTTAACTTCGCTTTTAGCACAAATAATCAATCGACCACAGCGCAACCGCTACCACAACCAACTTATAATTCTCATACTTCAATTGCTCCGACAGTATGTTCCAATCCAAGTTAACAAGCCATTAGTGAGATTCAGCATTTGATTAAGAATACAAATACTTTACTTGTAACGAGAGTTGATAGTTGTAGTTTAACTTAAATTTAAAAGGAATTACATTTACCAGCTATTTTCATAATTTCTATAACGAAAACTTTCGACTATTTGAAAATGGAAATCTGGCCAACTCTCCTCTATTTGAAAAGGTGACAGAATTATGAGTAAATGAGAGGATCTTCACACTTCCAACTGTTTCCCTCGAAGGATTAAAGGAGCTCATCGCGAGTAGTTAGTCATAAGGGTGTATAATGCTATTGTCCTCTCACTAATCCGAGAAAAACCAAAACGAATACTTAGGGCTCATTGCTACTTAGCCTTCCTTAATAATACTTCAACATTATACGACTGGAGTATTAGCCAGCAGAAAACTTTGAGTCTACCGTTCAGCTCATCGCGGTTCGGCGGCGACCCTAGCTGTCCTCAGTAGACAGCCATCTCAAATATCAGCCAAGTATGACCCATATCAAATCCAGGCATCATTGTACAGTACAGTACAACATTAGAGAAAAACCGAACAAATGGGCCATTAGGACAACTACAAAATGGCTTGAAAGCTAAGGTTGTGGTAAAGTAAAGAATAGAGAAATGATGCTCACAGAAATTTCATATTCTGCAATATTGTAGTACGCGAATAGGCAAAATAGGTTCCCACATGACGATTAAACAAAAAGCAAAAACTCAGATTGGAGAAATAATTGAATTTTCATTTTCAGTCTAGAAAACTTGTTCAAATTGAGTGGGACAGGAATTGGGAAGAAAAGAGGAAAAGTCTGATTTCCTCTTTTTCGGAAGATGATGGACGGAAATGAGAAAACGGTGGTAGAAAACAATGATTCTTTTCATCTTTTTGACTGAAATTGAATTGAATTGAATTCGAAATGCTAAACATGGTAGGCAGGCATACGCAAATTTTCTTTCAGCATAAGGAAATGAACTCACAATTTCAAGATTGCTTCAATAGCATTTTGTTCTTTCTCATAATTTTTACGACTTTCCACTTTCCCGACAGACAACTGCGACTGACTTTGCTAGTTAATGACTGAAAGAACGTTAACTCGTTTTGTGACTTTTAATTTGACTATGATTTCAACGCTTGCTCTAAAAGTACGTTGCTGCTAGAAAAAGTGTTTTGCTTTTCTTGTTCAGTAATTAGTAAAAGGAAATTGACCTGCGTAATTTAGTTAGAAGAATTGAAAAGAAAAGTTCATTAGCGCAATGAAAATCTACTAATAGATTTAAGACTCCAGCTGTGCTGTGTTGGACTGCGCTAGCTTAATGATGCAGAACTTGAGGATTCCCTCTGCTGCCGCTGGATTATGCAGTTACTTTTACTTACAAGTAATTTGCACGGGGGAACGAATGGAAGAAATTTCACACCTTGTTAATTTCCGACGACGTACAGATCCTAAGAGCTCTGAATTAAAAGTTCTTAAGACGCCCTGTGTTTTCCCAAACTTAAATTCTACAGTATGCAACAACATTTCTTATTGAAATAAATATATGTTAAATTTTTGCTTCAATTCCTTACTAGTATTCTAACATTTTAGCATTAACATATAATTTACATTCATTGCAATTGAAATAAAAATAATACAACGATTAAAATTAAAAAACGCATTGAAATGCCGCACTCGCTAATGAACAGTTGATGAGCACCGCCACCACAACATTTCGATAGCAGACTAATTAATTGTCCCTCGTCCTTCTCTACGCCTAACAATTTCGGAAGTGTTTAATTAATTTTGATTTAAGCTCTATCATCTGAACGGAGACGTGTGTCCTTGCTTGCACGTCCCGTTCCGCCCATTCTCGAATTATACAATTAAAATTGACCAGACCATCAGTTCTTGTGGTTTTCTAATAAGTGATTGATTGCTAGTGGTCGCATCGGTTAGTCGGCAGCTCTCATTATTCCTTGAATTGATTAAGGTAGTCGTGCGACAAAGCACCCGTAAATTTAATTGGACCAAGCAATTTCTAACTGAGAAACTACTGAATAATTTGCTAAGACGATGTGTTAAAGAGTACGGAAAGGAAATCTCTTTCCATGATCATTAACTGTCGAACCGTAGGTCGGAAATTGTCTGACCTGGCTCAACATTTCTAACTAAAATAATAGAGCAAAAGCAAAATTTTCAACTTATCGACATCTTTATCGCCATAGGGCATCACTTAACTTCAAATGTCATCGTATTTAACTTTTGAAGTTCTCGGGAAAGATACGTTGAAATGGAATTTCCCCAAAATGGTTTGTTTATGAAAACTGAAAAACTTGTCTAAGAATTCAAGGCTATGTTATTCGGCCTTGCGTAATTTAACCATGCCTACAATAAGGAGCCCTGAACTTGAACCTGATAACTGCTTCTAACTCATGAATAACTTCAGAACCAATTTACGCCCCCAAAAAGACTCCGGTTTATTATTTAAATTGGATGGAATCAATTTCCACCAGTCGATTATCTGCTTTATGAGGCAACCGAATTATTTCTCCTTAAACAATGAACAAAATTATTACAAAGTGAAGAGAAATCGTTTGAGGCTAACCTTTGACACCCAACTATTAATTACTTCACTTCGGATTTAAGCGAACCCTCTTGTCAGAAAATGTGAAGTATAAAATGAAAAGACGTGCACGAAGCTTCAGTCTTACCCAAGACATTCCTGTCAGTACATCTCCCTAACTGTGGATTAGACTAGACTGATCCTGCAAATATTGTCCAGCGCAAACAGAGTGATGGAATCTGATAGAGTTCGGTCAGCTATTAGCCTGATGATGAGGTTTGGGTGTTATTTCAGGATTTATCCTTATGGATGGGATCCTCTTAGATTTCGACTAACAAAAGCTTCAAGGGTACAAGAAATTGGCTATAATCTCAGAGTAGCCATGATGATGATGGTATTCTCTTTCATAACGTTTCGCTGTGTCCAAACGGTGAAAGATGAAATGCCACCCAGACTTCGAGTCATGAATTTCATATGGTCGATTGCATATGGTCTTTCCTGCGTATCCGACTTGCAGTTTATACTTCGAAGAGAAGAAATCATGTTCTTCGGAAACTCCTTGTTCCAAGAAATGGAGCGTCGGAGAAGTAAGCAAAAAATGTTTCAGAGTAAGATGATTAAATGAAATACATTTTTTCTAAACAGAGCCCTGGCTTTCAAACGAAGTCACAGAGGAAGGCAATGCTCAAAGATTTGGCAAAACAGTAGGACAGCATGAAAATTGGAATTGGAATTCGATCATTTTGCTGATCAGCTCATCCTTGCTGTATACGAATCCCCAGTCTCATGCCATGGTCCTCTGGTTCGGACCTTGCACTCCGGCATACATCAGTTCTGTGTTTCACAATTGCAGTTCCTACACTCACATACCTTTGACAATGATGGAGGCAATTCCTTATGTTGGATATGAGTATATTACGGTCGCAACGGTCATGTACATCTGGACATTTAATTGGACACTCATATTTTTGGGATTCCTTTGGATAAAAGAAATACTGGGCGGAATTAGCCCGAAATCGGGTGGAGAAAGCGGAGGGTAAGTTCATGTGGAAATGTTTACGTTTCAAACCAGAAGAAATTTTCTTATTTTTAAAGTGATGACGATGAGTGGGAGAAATACAGATTCTGCCAAGTCCTTGTCCGATTGATTGACGACGGATTTGAGTTTTACCTGCAATGGTTTCCATCAGTTTTGTTTACGGTTGCTGGGATGTTGCTCTTTTGCTGTATAAAATACACAAATCTGAATCTGCTTCTGTATTTAGTTTTCCCTTTTTGTGGATTGAGGTGTTTATTCGAAGCCGTAACAGCCATTGCGGCTGCCGGATACATGAATCAAGCAAGCAGCGAATGTCTGGACAAATGGGGAAAGATGATCAATTTGATAGAGGGTTCCAATGAGAGGAAATATATGGTGGCTTTCCATAAATCTTGCCCCGTACTGAAATGTTCCGCAGGAGCAATGTACACCTTTGAAAACTCCATCGTCCTTGTTAGTCTTCACCACTGCACTCAACTCACTTTCAATATGCTAGTTTCTTTTGAATAAATGTAGATTTATTGAAATTGGACTAAGTATTTTCATTAGGTGCATTATACGTTTGTCCTATTTCTCAGTTCTTGTTGCTTTTCAAACCATTCCAATCAAATCCAAAACGTTGAAAGTGCAATGCACTCCTACATTTCGTTTCATCCTGAATATTAGAAAGCGAAGTAGAATAAATTCCGAATCGGATAACCAGAATATCCTTCCGAAACTAGGATCTATCGATAGTCACCATGAAACACAGTATAATAGATACAATTTGTTCCAACTTAACTGTGCATTTATATAGAAATAGTATCAGCTTCAGTATCGTCGCGTTTGTTGGATGTTTTATGTAAAAGCTTCGTATCCATATCCATTCCGGAAACTAATTCCTTACTATGCGAACTGACCTCGCCTTTGGTAATTCATGTTCCTTCTACGCTATAATTATCTAATGTCTGAATTCTGTCACAAAATTTCTTTGCAAGAAAGACTGGCTAACTAATCCAAATCACGTCACGTATTACGCTCAATACTATACGTAACTCAATACGTAACTACCCTAACATATCTGCCTTCCACTATGTGCTACGTATTATGTCAGTCCAATTAAACCATATGTAAATGGTAACCTTTGAGCATTAGATTACACTATAAAATATTTTGAATTAATGAACTAAATATTAGCAGTCAATCTCGTAATGCATTCTTACCTTGATCGCTATTACCAAACAAAACAAGCTGTATTAATTTAATACTAAACTAAAACTAATCTACTTTAACTTTACCTGTAAGCAGTGAAGGCTTCATTCACAATAAATTGTGGTTGTCGTTTACCGACCGGTTGAAATTCTGTCCTCCATCCTTCTGATGTTGACCACCCGATTCCCGATCATTGGAACTGGCTGGCACAGCACTTGTGGTGGTAAGATGCGACGTTCAAATTGGACACGATTTTAGTATTGAATTCATGATCCTGCAACTACAACTTTCTTATTTCAGTTTACCTGCATTTAAGGATAAGAAAAGATAAAACAATTTTTTGGAATTCTGATTTTGATTTTACTTTTTGTCGTTCGTCAATTTTCTTTTGTTTGAGCCGGCTCGTTGGATGCTTGACTTTGGCTGTGGCGGGAGTAGAAAATCCAAGCTGTGGGAAAACCAAAGAATTTCAAACCGTCCACTTCAGGAACTCAGGTCGAAAGACAAAGAGACCAAATTGAAAATTAATTTCGTTCTAATTTCAACTTTTTCTTTGTCATTTTCCTAGATTTGTAACTACAGAAGTGTATAAAATTGATTCAGCCTAAGAATTGACTAGCTTTTTAGACCAATAGACCCATCATGAAGGACTGATCTCTGGGCATCAGATTTCTATTTTTCTAATGTGTTGAATCGCCTTTCTTCGTTCTTCCTCTGTCCACAAATTATGGAATCCGACTTGATATGGTAAGTTCGTCCACTTCATGAACTCAGGTCGAAAGACAAAGAGACCAAATTGAAAATTAATTTCGTTCTAATTTCGACTTTTTCTTTGTCCTTTTCCTATATTTGTAAGTACAGAAGTGTTTAAAATTGATTCAGCCTAAGAATTGACTAGATTTTTAGACCAAGAGACCCATCATGAAGGACTGATCTCTGGGCATCAGATTTCTATTTTTCTAATGTCAATGTGTTGAATCGCCTTTCTTCGTTCTTCCTCTGTCCACAAATTATGGAATCCGACTTGATATGGTAAGTGATACTATGACGACTCATGTAGTAAATTCCTAACAAGTAATAAGAAAATGCAAAAAATTAAGCCATTAATTTGATTCCAGGAGGAAGTAACCGAAAATTGGCCACTAAATTAACTACGTATCCAGTTTTCCAATTCACAGATTAAAATTCTAACTTTGCATACAGAATACATTTCATTTGTTGTATTAACCGAATCACTCCACCACTCCTGCACCTGAGTCTTCGTGTGTAAAAATGTAATTGTCAAACTACCACTGACATTTTATACGCTGAAAATATTCTACATATTGAATTTATCATCCTGCTGTCATCGCTCTATCCCAAGTAAGTCAACAATGCAGTAGACAATTCAATACTAAATCATGCATTGAAAGATTAAATGAAAATATATTTTTCAGGATCAAATCCTGAGAGACTGGTACTGGCTGTGAATACAGCATTATCCAGCTTGGCCCTCCTCATGTGGATTAATCCTGGAGCTGAGCGTTTCCAGCCCCAATTGGAATTGCACTCAACCTTCCGGTTAGAGAGTGAACCATTTACCTTTAAACTAGAAAAACCTAGCGCTGAATTACATTTCCCGAAAACCAGCTCGATTTCCTCCGATCTCCAGCAGTAAACGAGACTAGAGGAGAGACTACTGTCAAGTGGAAATCTACTTGCGTGGCCTTCACTTCATAACCCACATTGCGCATTAGAGTTTAGCTATCTGACAGACAGAAACAGAACATAATAATTTCCACGTTGAGTTGAGTTGAGTAGAGTATTAGTTTAGTTTGTCAGTCTAATCCAATCCACTCCACTCAACTTTTGTGGACAAATTCCCGTGTCCCGTCCCAACTTCCCCTGTATTACGTTGTCCGTCCTTTGCACTTTTGCAATTGATAATACTGGTCCCTCTTGATTTATTTATTTCTGCTTAGAGGCCAAACTCGAACTCTAACTCTGTCGTTGTTAGTTAGTAAGCAATAATTAATTACGAACGACGACAGAGAGGAGAACCTGTTCTCGCGGTGCTCATTTTTTTAAACTCTTGCCTGCACAACGCAACGCATACATATCTTGAGGAACTTAATTCGTTCTAGTGATTATAGTTACAATACATATCAACGAAGTCTGAAAGTGGATTTCAACTTGTATTATTAACTTTATTTATTTTTTAATCAAGAGGTCCAAGGAAAGTGCTGTGATTGCTTTACTTAACGCGCAAACCCCAAGCAAGAAGAAATTACAATAAAGGCAACGCATACAATAAGCAATGGAGATTTTAATGGAGCCGATTTCCTCCATTCGTAGTCCTGTACTTCGTCGTATGGGAGAAGACAATAAGATTGCCAATCAAGAGAATCAATGCCGATATACCCCAAAAGCTTCTGCGGTCAGTCCCATTGGCGTCACATCTGCGTCAGTTTCACCACCTCCAAAAGAAAAGTCCTACAATTATGGTTCCTGCAGCAGTCAAAACAATAACAATGATCGGAGCTCAAGTTGTCAGAACATTCGTCGATGCAGTAGTGGTGGAAGTATTGGAAGCATAAACAGTAGCAGCACAGTCAGTTCTAGCAACTCTGTTACAAGTATAGGAAGCGGCACAGAGATTACAAGTAGTGGAAGTGATACAAGCATTGGAGCCGGCGGAAACAGTCTCAGTACACACAGCAATGGCAGTGGAAATAGCAGCAGTAATTACTACGGGAATTCAAATCATGGTCGGACGAATGGGTATTATAACCGCCCCCACCTTCGTCAAAATTTTAATAATTACGGGCACTACAGCAATGGGAATAACAATTACAACGGCGGTGGCGGTGGTGGGGGAAGACAAGGAAATTATCATAACAATAATGCTGGGAATGGGGGCTACAACTCAAATGGTTATCATCAGAGCAATAATCAAGCCAATGGTGGCTATCGACGAAATTATGGAAACAAGTAAGTCCTCCTTTTTTCCAATTCTTCATATTTCCAAAGGCATTGACAATGACAATGTGAGTGAAATGCTTTCCTCCAAGCCAAATGAGACGAGAATTTACATATGATGTAGAATCGCCCATCGGTTGACGACGCTTCCTTTTCAATCGATAGGTTTGTTCCCAAAATTAGCCTTACAACGTCAATGTACTAGGTTGTCCTTACGATCCATCCAAAGTTGAACCCTTAGGATACAATGAGAAAACTTTATGTTGATGTGAGATGAACTGAAAATTGTAAGCGGTAGAAAAGTTTTGTACAGTAGTAGAACTTTTCCATTTTTGAATACATTATAATTGGCTCAACTTTTTCTCTCCGTGGTGGATGTAGAATTGTAATTCATAATATCATTATGCAAAATGCAACTTCATTATCATTCCTTGAAAAATTGTCTGCATTCTCGCTTAGAAAACAAGTCACTGGGATTGTTTGTGTGGCTTGTGATTATATAAACATTAAACTATGCACGTGCAGGCCGGCAACCTTTTAGACTGAACTTGCCATGATGTCATTGTTTTTCTTTCAAATGAGCGTCAATAATATTAGTGCTAGTACCAGTAAGTAGCCAATAAGACATTTAATACACATCGAAGCGATGTGATAGCCCGAATGAATGGCACATGTACGTCAGTGGACTTGGCCTTTAGTTTTATTCCTAATCCTAGATATATCGACAGCTGTATAACATAATATGCACAAGTTATATCCATGTGCGATGTGCTTGTATTTAATTTCTAACGAATGAGCCGATCGAGTTTGGTTTCCTGTATTTGTATTGAAATCAATGCTACAGGTCATTTTCCTCAATTAACCTTTACCTTGGCCGAGACCAAAAGATTTGGGCTGCGATAAGCTTTGGAAAGAAGTCTAAATATCCTAAGCGAACGCATGGTGTAGCTATATAACTGTTTGGAGACACATCAAGATGTAATTTTAAATGTCTGAGAACTGACAGATTGTCTAAGGGAGCCCTAACCCTCAGTCTCTGTGAACCTTACTTTTTTTAAAGATAGCCAGTCTACAATTCATTGTAGTCGATATGATAAATTTAGCGTCTGTCGTGAATAAGTTGTAAAGATATTCCGACTCGCACATCACTTCATGATAATTGAATAGAAATTCTCATTGAATTACAGTCTCATAATTTCCTTTTATGATTGTAAGTAACATAAAATGAACACGGCCTTCATTTCATGACTAATTTGCAGAACTTTCGCTTATTTATTTGCATTTGAAATGGATTAACAGGCGAGTCTGGACTCTGGAGTTGAGCGAGTAGAATATATTAGATAATTTCGTAACATAAATTCATCGTTAACATTGTTTTACCTTCTAACTCTTCAACGTAGGAATTTGTTAAGGCTTCCAGGGTCATTTCCGGTTGAACTTAGAACAGCCATAACTAAATAACTATCAGAGTAAATAGATTCTAAATAGTTGAAAAATCACCTTACATCCAACGTCTCTCAGCGGAAATTGTAGAGTACAAGTTTTTAGTGCAGTGTTATCATATGGTTGAGAAATAAAATTAGCGATCCAATGAATTTCAGAAGTGAGATCTTTTATAGCTTATGTACAATGGCTGCAAATGCTGGTGGACTCGAAAGATCAAGAGGTAACCGCTTAAACTTACTTTACTTCGAGAAAAGATAAAGAAAAATAGAGCCAACCCAAGCTATGTCAAAGTTTAAGGTGCAAGGTGGATGGATAAGACAAATAATTAACTCTGACTCTAACTTGGCGCAGGAATACATGTCTACCATAACCTGATACAATTGCCAAATTAAAAATAAAATAATTTGGTATAATATTGTCTCCAATATTTGGAGCTAGAAGGTTTGAGATAGGAGATGAAATTAATTATTTCTGGAAATTATTGTGCAAATAGCACTACAAGGAAATCCGATTGGGGAACACCGATTTTAATTTCTATGGCTAGAGATTTTCCGGGCATTGGCGGTTTTAAATTAATTTTGTTTAGGCGCCTTCCTCCATTCCGCCCGCTTTGACTCTTTTGTCTTCTGTTAACTCCTATCATCGGGCGTTTCATTCGCATAGCTGAGTTGAAGCAGAACCAATTCAAAAAAATATTTCCATCTTTTCATTTCTTGTCTAAAAATCCAAATTCCAAGAAAAACTAACGTTACACGTAAAATGGACGGGAGAAGGGTCAAAAGTCAAATTGCTGCAGAAGTTTTTAGCTCTATACGACCGACAAGAACCACAGGCAGATTGAATTGACTAGTTTTGTGTGACTTGTGTTCGTTCTCATTACTTTTGAGTGAAGTTTAATTGGATTGCCTTGAAATAATATTTTGTTATATAGCAAAATGGAATGTCTAGATGAGCAGAGACTACGCTGCGTTATTGGTTCAACAATTTGAAGTTGAAAGTTCAGTCAACTCTGTCTGATTTGATAATTTAACTTGCTTAGTGTGGTTTTGGCCAAACTCCAACGAACGAAATCTAGCAAAGGTCCTGTTTTCTGGACAGTTTGATTTGATTGCTAATTGCATTGTGACTTGTTTTTATTTGTTTTGACAAAATATATTTTTTACATTTTTAAGTGTTCATGTTCAATCATGCAAGCTCAAAAGCAAACTAAAGTTAAAAAGGGGAAGAAAATGGAGGCGATAGATTTCTACAAGATTCTATTTAAATCCACTACGAGTACCACCAGTAAGAGGTTGGTAGTTCAAGTTTCTGTGAAGTATTAATTTGCTTCTCTTTCGATTCTGTCTTTATTCTCGCTCTGGAATTGTCTGTTCTGGTTTTTATAAAGAGAAAGAATTGGCTAGATTCTCTTGTGTTAGGCATTTATGGGGTAATGAGCGTGTGGCGTTTCTCATCCTCATATTTCAGATTTCATTTCAATAATAATAATGCTGTGCTGATTAATACTTTTGTCATTGACTTATCTGGCTTTGAATTATCCTCACTCACTTGTTCCAACTTCCAACCTAATCTTTCTCTTTTTCAGGCGACATTACCCGTACGTGGGTGAATACTACTCCCAGCAAGGCCAGGGCGGTCAACAGTACAATCACAACCACAACAATCATAGTTACGGCATGAATTCCCGATCAAATGTTCAACATGCCCAGCAGCATATTCAGCCCATTTCCCAACAGCAACGCAACCATTTGCCTAATGGTTCGACGAACCCTTCTCAGGGTAATCATTACCACTCCCACAATTCTCAATCCTCAAATAAAGTATTACCACCTATAAATATGTACCCTCCACCTTGTTGGCCACCAGGAATCGAGATCGAGCCAAATTTTAAGACTTACCAACGACCAGGCAGCTCTCCAGACTCTCTCATTGCTCCTGAGAAAGAAAGTTTAGAGGATGGGTCAGGATCTGGAGTCTCAGTATGCCCACCACCACCACCAAATCAGTGGATGACTGAAATCCCCATTCCATTCGATGTTAAAGCACCACCACCTCCACTTCCCCTGACGTCCTTTCCCCCTCCTCCGGTCATGTTTCCACCACCGTGGATAAATCCAGCACCAGCACCCGCAAGTGATCCACCCGAACAACATTTTCGTTTTAACGAATCACTTCCAGACGGACCTCCTAAAGTAAATATTGAAACCAGAGGATCCATTGAAGGATTCTAGATTGAAGTTAGCATCTCCAACTCCTAGACGAGCAAAATCCCCCAACTTCAATAATAGTGGTCGCGGAGATCGAGATCCTTCTATAAAATTTTCACACCCGTACTTTGGACAGCATTGGCAAAACCGTATTGACCCTGATGAACTTGTTGAAGCTTTTAAGTTCTTTGAAATCAAAGTTGATCCAGAATTAGTTGCACCTAAAGATTCGGATTATGCTCTGGTATGTCAAAGTTTATCATCCCAGTTTCTTAAGTTTCCGACATTCATGATTTAAATTTATTTTCTTCCCTACTTTTGTTAATAGCTTTCCCAAGCAATTTGGAACAAATTTGAAGCAAATCAGCAAACGACTGAAACTTTCCGGAAAAAGATGGAGCTTTGGCGAGAAGTCTTCGATATTATCCAGGTAGTTATTGATGAAATGGATTGCAAACTGAATTTGGAATTGGCAATGAAGTATGGGTTTAAGGTGCTTGCTTTTATGACTTCAGCGACTCGTTTTCTGCTTAACTGCTCTGTATCTCCTTTAGCATAGCCTTGAATTTTCTTTTTTTCCAACTTTATTTAGAGAGAGAAGATTCACCTGAATTACGGATTGCAAATTGTCGGCTCCACAATGTCAGGATTTGGCAGCAATACATCAGATGTGGATATGTGCCTGTTGATTCAGTGTCCCCGAATCGAGCTATTAGACATGCGTTTTGAGGCCGTAGATTGTTTACACGCCCTGTGGACCACACTTAGCAATATGCCATGTTACGACAAAGTTGAAGTGATATATGCAAAAGTCCCTATCCTCAAGTTTCGGGATGTTGCACGGAACCTTGACGTTGATCTCAATTGCAATAATTCAGTGGGTATCCGAAATACTCATTTACTTTATTGTTATTCTCAACAAGACTGGAGAGTTCGTCCCCTTGTTCTACTGATCAAGATGTGGGCGCAATTCCAAGGAATTAATGATGCCAAAAACATGACAGTATCAAGCTACTCTTTCGTCCTCATGGTCATTCATTTTCTCCAGTATGGTGTTAGCCCACCTGTACTTCCAGTTCTTCAACAGAGTTATTCGGAAAAGCATGGCTATTACGCCGATTTTGTCAAAATCAAATCTACCATGAATGATAAGAAAGAGCCAAACTACAACAACGAGCAATTCCAAAGCAAGAATGTTCAGACATTGGGTGAACTCCTGTTGGACTTTTTGGAGTATTATTCAGTCAAATTTGAGTAAGTTAAATTATATAAGTATTTCTTGGTTATGACTTTATCAATTTATGAGTTTTTAATGTGAAGGAAAATGTGGTAGTAATTTAATTATAATGTTACCCCTCCACGAATGCCCCTATTGCATGTCAAGAGGTCGAGATTAAGGGTTGACGTGTTAAGTGAAAAGTAACTCCTTTAGCAATATTCTTAATCTTAGTTTCTTACCTTTTCAGCTGGTCTTCGCATGCAGTATCTGTCCGAACTGGCTCAGTTGTTAGCATCAAATCTTGTATGAACAACAGAGCTAAGAAAAATGATCCGCACCAATGGAAGTATATGTGCATTGAAGGTGAGTACGGTTAATTTAACTAAAACTTATCTTCCAATTTAACTTAGATATTAAAATATAATGAAAATTTGAGCAATGAAATTGAATGTATAAATTAGTTTGTATTAGTAGGGATATTTTTTTTGTTTCTTCATTAGAGCCTTTCGAGTTCACGAATACTGCACGTTCCGTGTACGACAGAGACGCATTTGATCGGATTCGTGGAGTTTTCTTTGCATCCTGGCAGCGATTGATCTTAACTCAAGATTTGGAAGCCATCTTTTCTCTCATCCATTATGTGGAGGCCCGACAAATTGGAGCACGATTACGGTCAAGCCCTATGCCATACCTTCATCCTTATTAGTTTAACTTTAACTTTTCTCCTCTTTCCTATTTTTCTCCTAGGATTATTATTTTTTTCTTTTTTCACTTTTCTGGGGGTTCAATTTTAGATTAAACCGTCATGTATATGTGTATTCCCTTTACCTATCCTAGGAACGGTATTGTCCTTGTTTACAAGAAGTTAAAGTTGATGGATGGCTCAACGGCGCTCACGGCTTGTGAGATTACTGCACCAGAAAATCTTCACTTGATTAGAGGCGGTCCTGACTTAATCGTTGAAGAACCTACAGAAGCGGAAGCGGCAGAAGAGATGGAGGTAGAACCAGAAGAAGAAATGAGAGTGGAGCGACGAAAATCAGATTCATCACCGGATCCTTCTGATTCAGAAGATTCAATTCGAATTTTTCCTGAGGAGGAAGAATATTTGTGCAGCTAAACAAAACTTTTGACAGCTAAAGAAAAAGAATGTTTGTCTTCGTGCATTAATTTTTAAGCACTCTTTTCCGTTTTGGAATTCTTATGAAATTTTGAAAAAAAGTGTTTAGAACAATTACTACTTAATGTCAGGTAGTGTTTGATACAGGGTGGAGAGTTACCAAAATATATACGGTCAAAACAGGAAACAATACTAAACTCAACGGTTGAGATTTAATCGGATTATTAATGATCATTCTTTTAGCCCGGCGGCTTCGTAACTTGATTTTTTTCGTCCTTACAATTTTTTTTTCGTAATCGTAATCCAAGTGTCATATTATCAGTAACATTTTCTTTATTCGAAACTTGTGAAAAAACTGCAATTGGAAAACCAAAATAGAAAAGTTTAAAATAATTCAAAAAATCCCGTCAAACCAAAAAATTTAATAAGTTTAAAAAATCCCAAAACTAAAAAATTTAAAAAGCATAATAAAAAACAACACAAAAAAATGAAATGGGCGTGTTCTGCATTTATTTATTGCTTCGCTTATTTTGAAGTTGACTGTCGGCGCATATACAACAATTAACTAACAGTTAAGAGAGTCCTAACAAAATATCCTTAAGTTCTTAGGTTAAACTTATAGTGACTATGAAGCAATTTATCACTTATACCTTTCACTTACAACGTGCAAAATTTCAATTTTTCAATATTGGTCATTTTGGTTCACTAGCATTAAGAGTCCCAAGAGAAGTGAGTTAATTTAAGATCAACTTTTGAGGAAAGACACTTGGGACAATGGTGACTGAGTTCAGCCTTGAGGTCAAAGATCAAGGTCAGGTTGAAGGTTTAAGCTAGGCCAAGCATATTCCAAGAACGATTCCATTCACGACTGCATAGATAATGAAAGATATACGATCAATCATGGAGGCCAAGAGAATCCATTCAGCGTTGACCATGTAAGGAGCTTCATAATC
>WJEZ01001299.1:0-13102 GCA_009869925.1 Thalassaphorura encarpata | reverse complement strand
TCAAAATGCAAATTGAGAGTTTCTAGGTTGAGTGTCTCATGAGGCTCGAGCTGAATATCTTTAAGATGCTCGGCCAAATGATTTCCCTTCAGGGACATTTCCAATTCAACGAGGGAATTTCTGTGGCGAGCTAAGAATTTGACAAATTGTCTATGGAAATTTGCAATGGGATGATGGCCACTTGGATTCACATCGATTAGTCCACATTCAGCCACAACATCTACACGTTTTAAAGTAGGGACGTTGAGTGCCTTGAAAAGTCCAGTCATGGCTTTGCAATGTGTTTTGTTCGCATATGAATTCCAGTATCCATTCCTCTGCACTTGCTCCATGACCTGAAATTGAGAAAATAGCTTATAATCGGACATAAACTTAATAGTTCTTGATTATTTAATCACTGACCATAACTCGCAATTCAACCAAATTTGGCCAATTAACACTTCGAATCACACATGGATCCATGGGACTCAAAGATTTGTCCATTAGGGCAAGGACTTCAGCTTGATTAATATTATATCTCAAAATATTCACAATATTATGTTTTGAATTCCCTTTGCTTAAAACGACAGCTTTAGCTTGTGGAATGTTCGTATTCCTTGATAGGGACCAATTTCATATGTTGTTGAAAATATTCAACGTAGAGAAATCTTGTTCTATCAAAAGTGCGGTTTTGAATGGTGTATAGATTTGTATCATTTAGAGTTAATCTCATCGTCAGTGATTCGTTGATTACGGATAACCAGACCGAACAAACTAAGCGGGCGGTTCTCTTGTCTTTAATTTGAAGGAGGTCAAAAATTTGACACTTGAGCTAGACAACGCAAAAAATGTTCTTAGTACGGAGAAAAAATATTAGGAAATCGAAAAATTTATAATTTATTGACACACCTCAGGTGGTAAGTCATTAAAATGCAATGGATTAGACTCCATCGTCACGTTCAGAACTTTTTTAAGTGGATTAGTCAGAATTCGGATTTATAGAAATCACAGGATTTGGACATCTTTTGTTTGTATATGTGAATTGTGAGATGGTCATTTTGAGCCGGTTTGTTTAGTGATGACAAAACATGTAAATATTTTTGTCGAGGATACAGATGTAGATGCTTGAAATGAAAAGTCCGTTGTAAATCCTTAATATTCCAAGGAATTTTTAGCTATGGTCTAAAGTTACTAATCTGTGATAAGTAACACATAATGATGACAATGCCAAAATTCACTCAACGAAATCGGAACTTTCATTTTATTTGAACAATCAGTTAGTGAATCATTAATTACATTTTTTTCCTTAAATTTTCAAATAAGCCCTCAAGGAAAAACAAACAATTTTAAGAACACTTAAAATTAGTTAAACACGTAACAAGTCAACGTTTTACATTACATTGCTAATTTGGACTTCTTTCGTATCGTGTATATTAATTTAGACACTGGGGAACGAAGCGGAGAAAGTGTAATACTCTGATCGTGCCAAATCAAGGCGTGTGTCTAATGAATAGTTTTCAACGATAACATCGTTATCGGAGAAATAATCTAAAAATGACTTCTTATCCACCCGGGCAAGTTTTAGACTTCGAAGTTTAGGACATTGGAGAATCGTGTGTAAGTCCTGTCCAGTTATCATCAATTGACCATTAAGATTTATGTTCACTTTCTCCAAATTTGGCATTCGTTGAGAGACCCACGTCAGCATTTCGTCCTACCAAGGCTCTGGCCGTATGTGCAGGGAATATGAAGTAGACATCAAATAGTAGCTTTTTCAAATTCGGGAGTAAAGGACCATTTCCCATGTTGCACGGATTCCAGCTCACGATTTCCAAATATTGTAAAGCCACGAAACCTTCGAACAAACCTACATCAATGATACAGCGGTGAAGAATCATTGACTTTAGGCTCTTGGCATTCCTCCTCAAAGTTTCCTTGTAAATCTCAGGAACTTCTGATGATTTGTGAAAAATTGAGAATGTCTTATCATAGACAAGATTCTCTAAACCATTAGCACCACAGCAAAAGTGAAGAGCTAAAATTTAACAAAAGAAAAAATATTATCATCTAATCCTCATTTTATATTTTAGTTATGATTTATTGTATTTACCCATATCTAAATTATCCAAGTCAAAGTTCAATGCTAGTGTTTTCAATTGAAGTTGGACCATTTTACCCCTGATGTCTTCACTTTTGGCTCGTGAAAAAAATTGTCGTCCTCTCATGTACGCATCAATGGAAATCAACGTCTGACTATGTCGCCAAATGAACTCGAATAATGTTGTGTAGAATTTTTCCAACTGTGGCTGGAAAGTTATCTCTCCAAAACGGTGCAGAGGATGAGGATTCAAGCAACGAAATTCAATTGATTGAAGATTAGGTGCAGTGAGTTCAGTCAGAAACTTTGCAAGCATGCTCACATGGTTTCGATGATTTCCAGATTTCCAAATCCCACTTGGTGTAAAGGATTCAAATATCTGGAAGTAAAGAGAAGAAAATAGAATCATATCATTTAGCAATAAAAAATCTAAACCAACCTGAAATCCAATATGAGTTAAGATAGCCCAGTTGACCTTTGGAATTACAGCAGTTATGCTCTTCAGGTCCATGCAAGCCAACGAGAGATGAGCCAATGTTAATTTCTGAATATATTGGCAGTAGTATTGTAAAATCTTGATAATGTTGTCCTTTGAGCATCCGGAATGCAAATGAAGGAATTGTGCCTCCGGAAGAACATCTTGTCTTGACGATGTTAAGATGAAATTGGTTGTTTTGAAATCCACTACTTTCAAAGCTTGCACTTGTCTATTCCAGGATTTCTTCACATGGTTTAATGTCAAATCGCTCAAGATAACTTCTGCTTTCAATAGATAGGATGCAATATGATACCATTCTTTGCAAACTAGGCGAACCTTTTTCTTGTTCTCAGAGTCCAATTTTGAAAAAATCATTGTTTTGAGCTGAAAAGATTTTCATCTTAATTATAAATTACTTGTATTAATTATTTCATGTCATAAGCCAAATATAAAATCCATATTCTTACAAGTAGTATAAAAATTAAACATACCTCAGCCGGTAGTGTTCCAAAAAGATGACCAGTATGAAGCTCCATTTTCTTTAGTCCCAGTAGGAAGTAAAATTCAACAATCCAATAGAAGACTAAAACGAAGAACGTCTTAACACGAAGACTCAAAACCGAATGAAGACGCCAACTAATTTTGTGACTTGTGTGGAGAACAAAGGAAAAAGACGATCGATGAACAAAGGAAAATGAAACAAGTCCTCACCAGGTGGCGATTCAATAGTTAATTGCCATTAAGATAAAATTAGTTTTTAAATATTTTTTATTTAATTTTGATTTCATACACGATGAAAAACTTAAGCTTCCCTTATGTGTGTAATGTATATGTAGAAACTTTTTTTACAGAATACAATTTATGACAGAATTGAAAAAATTGTGTAGAACGCCAGGTCGTCATCGCTATGCAAGTTGAGCATTCGAATTTGTTGTTTGCAAACAAATCTTTAAATGACTCAAATTATCAATTCTTTCATTCGTGATTGAAGGTTCGAAGAAGTCGGACGATTTCTGTATCCGTTCTTGGTGTAAGACGATTTTTTTTCACAAGAAAAACTATTTCTGAGCCCAGAAACCTGACGTGCATTTCAACTGAACTGAAGTAAATACAGTCGTAAAAAATCGATAATTAGTAGTGCCACCTTAATTTCTCATTCTTCCTTGTCTAGGTAAGGATGGATTACGATTACAATCAAGGAAAGGAAGGCGAGAACTCTAAAAAATGTGATTCCAATGAATCGTTCAACAATCAGAAGGAAATTTAGTGCCACCTTAATTTCTCATTCTTCCTTGTCTAGGTAAGGATGGATTACGATTACAATCAAGGAAAGGAAGGCGAGAACTCTAAAAGATGTGATTCCAATGAATCGTTCAACAATCAGAAGGAAATTGAGTTGGGGATAGTGACTCCTGAAAAAGCTTTGGAGGCTCCAGTGTCATCAGAAGAAGGAGTCACTAACTTATGTTCAGGCTTGACTGACGTCGACATTGATTCGGGTTCATCCGAATATATTTCCGCGGCTGATTCCATATATGCCAGCGGTGATGACGAAAACAAAGATTTCCCTGAGACTCAGACAGAGGGTAAAGCTAAAGTCCATATTGGAGAAGGTATTTATTTATTTGCTGCTTCAAAATGAAAAATTGTCAGTTTTTTTGGCTGATTCAAAGTATTGTAGCCAAAACCAATTGGAATTTCTATTAATAATATTTATTGTTAAGTGAAAACTAATGTTAGAATAAAAATAGGGGTTTCCGGTTGAAGGACAAACTAATAAGTTACCATTGCCCATGGCTAGCAATGGTAATGCCCCCGTTACAGCTGCTGGTGACATTTGGCCTGATTTGAACAACAGCTTTGTGTTTATCAGGACAAGTATGTGCCTTCTTATTTTGAGAATTGTTTAAGGTGCTAAAATGTCACTGTTAGGGTTACTGCCAATGGGGAAGCCAGATCCAAAGACTCCCACTCCCAGAGCGCCTAGAGGCGGCTTGTTTCTACATCAGCCTGTCTTTGAAGCTCCAGTACGAAACTGTCCTAAAACAAATTTTGTAACATATGACTCAATCAAATTAACATTACATTTCTAGGAAGGGCGTGATTTTGGGCGAAGTTTGAGAGTTCCCCGTTCTCCTTCGTCTTATTCGTGTCCAAGTACGGGTACGGCTACACGGCGAGATTACACTATAAGATCTCTATTAGAACAGTCGTCGTCACAAACTTCAATGGATTGGCCTCCCAGAATGATGTAATATTTTGAAAACCGGCATTTCCTTTAGCAAAAATTACTAATCAATTAAGTTTAATTTTTTTCCAGGAATCAAAGTGATGATGACTATTTTGAGGAATTGCTTTTATCATTGCAAAGGACTGGCAATGTAACCGCCGCCCATATAAGCGCACTAGCCACGCTTCCTGGACTCAAAGATTCTGCAGATAGTTTCATGAGCAGCAATTACCCTGCAAGTAAGTGTGACTAAATTCTAAGGAAACTCCCTAAATATACCATATACAACATGATTTATATTTACAGGGATGAATTGAACCATGGCTAAGGCCGTTAAGGCCAGACATTTCTCAACCTCCGAAGAAAGACTTCAGTGCAGAACAACCCATAAAGGTCAAATTCAGCCGGTCTTATGAAATGAGATCCAGTCCAGGGCGTATCCCGCCGCAGCGATTGTGAGTTACGAATTTGAGTGCTTTTGAACTGCAAGCAATTCTAATTTTAATCATTTGTACAATTTGGATGTTAGACAAAAATGGGATACTGACACAGAGGATCGCATCCCTATCTTCAAAGTGCACCAAAGAAAACTCAGTACAGAAGAGGCTGAACGTATGCGTAAGTCAAAAGATTCAATTTGAAAATATATTTGAATTTGATAATAATTCATCTTTAGGTGCAGCTGCAGGGAAACAAAAAGTGTTCCCTGAAGAATTGATAAGAGATTCGGAGAAATCTGATCAGTTAGCCGCATCTTTGAAATCTTCTAATGAGAAGGAACACCCCGTAGTAACAGCAGAAGATTTGGATTTGAAATTGGAATGTATTCCAGAAAAATCATGTGAAGCTGAGCCTGAAAATGTTCAAGTAGCTCCGATTAATAATACTTCGCCCAAAGTGGAACAAGCAACTGTGTCTGAAGATTCCGGAATTGAAGGTAAAGAAGTTGAGGATAATTCTGCTCAAAATGAAAATGAGACGAATGAACCCTCAAGGTTCCAACAGATTACAGATTGCTTATTGTGCCGAAAACGGAGGCACGCTGTAGTGCCGGAGAGTTGTTAGGAAGTTTAAACCTCTTAAAACCTAAGATGAAATAAATAAATCATAGTTTTCGAATGCTAGTAGTAAGAAGTTGTTCATTTTGTACAGATTGTACTAGAGAATATATTGCATTAAGGCATACAAAGCAGTTAACCATTCATCAACCAAGCCAAAACCGTCTTCTCGTGTTGTAATTATTATTGCATTGTTGAGTTGACTTCCTCTGTAGCACGTGAACATCTCACTTGTCAAGATTCCTCAGCAGAACTGAACCATTTGGTTTGGCATTCCCACAAGGTGGATGTTTTTTATGATAATAGCAAAATTCTCTCGTATAATTTCCTCAGTCTCCTGTCTGGCTGTAGTACTCAATACTGTAGGAGGAAAGAGAGAACGTGCAGAATGGTTGAATTCAGATTTCTCTTTTTATTCACTCTCATTCCTCCTTGCTGCAATAAAAAAGTAATCAACTTAACCCCACTTCCCCTGCGGTCTAGTCTGAAAATTCAACCGCTTCACATTGCTGTCCATATTTTTGGCTGCATTAATGTCATAGTTTTTACAATTTTGCCAATTATTCAGTGAATTTAGAATTTAACATGATTTTTGAGATTTTACTTTTTCTATTTGAGTTGTATTATGCGTTTGAATATCCAATCCTTATATTCACGACAAGTATACTAGCATCATTCGGTCCATTTTTTCTTAGACGAGGGAAAAGATATCTGGTACGCTAAATTTCAATTGATTTAAAAATGAAAGATTGTGTGTAATGTAGTAATAAAATTAATCCCTAGGAATATCGACGCCTTCAAAGTTTAACGAAGAAAAAGCAAGGAGAACGGAAGGAAGCATTAGATTCTCTAAGAGTGAATTATCCACTCACCGATGAAAGAAAATCACTGGTCGAATTACCCACTCAAGAATTAATCCTTCGGTTGCAAACCAAAAAATTAAGTGCTGAAATTGTCTTGGGAGCATTTATTGCAAAATCCGTTGAAGCAACTGACGCGTTCAATTGTATCACAGAATTCATTCCAAATGCTTTGGTTAGTCATCGTAGCGGAATGCTTGTTGACCGTCTTGATTTTCTATAAAAACTACAAATAGCACATATTATAGAAAAGTTTCCCTGTGGATAATCCATTACTCATTGTAGGAACTAGCTAAGAGACTGGACAATTTAACCCAACCCAAGGGACCTCTTCATGGGCTCCCAGTTTGTATCAAAGATGACACAAATGTTGAAGGGATGGACTCAACGTTGGGTTATGCCAAAAACTTGTACAAACCGGCCACTGAATCTGCTGTCATTGTCAAAATACTTCAAGATTTGGGAGCTGTGCCCTTCTGCAAGACAAACTTGCCCATGACCCTTGTCAGCTTCGGTAAGATATACATTTAATTTAATATTTTACTGTTGCATTAACTTAATTATTGTAATCTTAATCAAAATTATGATTAATAGGGTCTGACAATCCCATATTCGGACGAACAGGGAATTGTAAGAATGTAACTTTGTCCCCTGGTGGTTCTAGTTCTGGTACTGGTTGCTTGGTTGGAGCTGGAGGGTCCCCATTGGGGACAGGAACGGACATTGGGGGAAGTGGCCGAATTCCGGCCCATTTTAATGGGTGTGCTTCAATTAAACCCACGTCCAATCGGCTTAGCGGAAAAGGAGTTGTCCAAGCCACGCCGAATTGTATCGGTCGTAAGTAAGATAAAAATCGTAAATATTTCTGGAGATAATGTGCGACTTATTTCAGTCGTTGGAGTGCCAACTATATTTGCCAAAACTCCTTCTACACTCTCCCATGTTTTCAAGGGCCTGACAGAAGAAAATCGACAAAATAATCAAGACCCTTTAGCTGTACCAGTTCCTTGGAATAATCAGGTTTGCTTAAGCCTGAAATATGTTAGGAAAAAATTGTTAAGCGTTATGTGTGATCTTTTCAGATGTTTGAATCCAAAAATTCACTCCGCATTGGATTCTTCACAACATTATCCTTCTTTCCACCCATTGGCGACGTGAAGAAAACAGTCATACATGCAGCTGATACGTTAGAATCTTTAGGTCATACTCTAGTCCCAATTGAAATCAAGGATGATTATCCAATTGCAAAAATAATGGCGGATTTGGCCAATTCTGACACTGGGAAATTTCTAAGAACTGCTCTGGAGAGTGAAAAAGTAGCTACATCTGCACAATTAATTAATCAATTGATTCATATGCCATTTTGGCTCAGAAGATTTTTAGCCAAACTCATCCGGAGTCCATTCGCTTGGGTACTTCGTTCTAAACGAGCAGAATATTGTTTGAACGCTGGGTTAGATTTAAGAGAAACTACAGAATTATGGGATTGCATGGGAGAACGTCAAAAATTTATTCAGAGTATTTTAACCCGAATGGAGGAGGATAAATTGGATTTGATTCTTTGTCCAGTTTTTCCATTTGCAGCCATTCCAGTTGATGACCCAAAGGATCTCGTTGGTAAGAATTAGGATAATTGTCGATATAAAGTGTTCTACGTTAATTTATTATTCTGAATTGAATGGGTACAGTGGCAGTCGTCTATTGCATGCTGTGGAATCTTTGCGATTTTCCGGCTGGTGTCATTCCATGGGGAATTGAGTCTGGCAAGCACATCAAAGACTACGATCATGAAAACGACATTTTGCTCAAAATGGCTAAAAAGGTAATCACTATGCCTCATCACGCAAAAATTAGGTGTTATAATCTGTTCTAATAATTTTCACAGAGTGCTTTGGCTTCAGCTGGAATGCCAATTGGAGTACAAATTGTTGCGAAACCTTTTAAGGAGGAACTTGTACTTCGTGTTCTCAAAGAGCTTGAGTCAACGGGTAGCGGACAGAATGCTAAGAGTTAGCTCATCGAACTTAATCCTAAGGCTAATACGATGACCGTGTACAATTTGTTTTGGAAAAACTATTAAACATTTTTGAAAACCTATTATTGAACTTGAATTTTTTTTTATTCTGCTTCAGCTCGTATGGAGTTATGACATTGTAGGCCTAGAAACACAATTATGATTACAGAACCTCGCAATAACATAGAAAATATGTCCATCATTTTAAAAATTACCAATACGATATTAAAAGTAAAGTTCTCTGATATAGCTGTCATCACAGTTTCATTGTTACGCTAATCAAAATTTAAGGTCATAGCATCCATAGTTAACTTTCAGTAATTGATAAAAATGGACTTCCCTTCTGAGGAAAATTCCGTAGAGGAGGAAGAACCCACACCGATCTCGGTGCAACCTCAATGTTCTGCTGATATTATTATTCCAGCACCACCAGAATTTGGAAATGCTCAAGCCGATGTTTCAACCGCTGTTTCGGGTTCCGTAGTATCAATATTTCGCAGTCATACAAACTCGGACTTGGAAATGCTACCTCGACTACCGTCAGACTCAAGTTCTCAGGCAGCTCATGCCTTACCCATCCAAGAAGATCCTGAAATTGACTCTAGCACTGTTGTTGTCACGATTAGCCTAGGTCAGCCAAACTTAACCCCCACAACCTCTGAATACGAGCCTCCAAGTCCAATTGATTTGAACATTAGGGCTTCAGCTCAAGATTCTCAAAGATCTATTGAAGTATCTGAGTCAGAATCCGATGCATCGAGTATTCAAGAAGTTCCTTCAGCTGCATCTTGTAATTCTTCTCAATATGATGACTATCTTCGCTGCTCTCCAAAACTGTCTACAGTGACCAAACCTAATTCCAAGTTTAACTTGGACTCTCCAATGGACTCTGCTTGGAAAATGGTTTCAATTCCACAGCATTCTTTTCGTCACAGCATGATGCGAAATCAAAGTCGACACAGAAATGTATTTGACGCAATTGCAGAGGAGGAAGATGATGGTAATGTCACTGAAGGTTTTAATCTCATAACTAGATCTGAATTTACACGCCAAAGTTCCACAAGTATGGACGCTCAAACTTGGGAACAATATCGGAGTCAGCAAAATATTCTATCTGCTCCTTTGAGTGGAATTATTTATAAAGCATCGGAATCCGTTGAAAATGGAATTGGAAGTCAAGTATCGTCTGGTCATGTATCGACCGGCCAATCTTGCATTGAGAAAATGCCACGGTATCCTAGCCCACGTCCTGGTCCTAGCGCTAGAAGACCAAGTCGTCGAATTTTAAGTGGCAGTAGTAAAAATAATAATCAAGAGCATATTGATGGTATTTCACCGGCTGCTACCAAATCCTCCAAGAGTGTTACAAAGTTTCGAAATGCAATGACTATGTCAAATTTTCCAACGAATACAGGGAAGTCTGGAAATCCAAAACTTCAATCTGACATTCGTGCAGCCCTTGCAAAAAGTGCAAAGGTCCACGACTTTGTTCAACTCTCGAGAGAATGTGGCAATTGTCTTGGTGGTCCACAACAAATTGACGTGCTATTCGCAAGTGAAAATGAGGTAAGCCAAAATAAATTCAGTATAATAAATCTTGGAAAATTAGACAGGGGGTTGAAATTTTAGCGTACCGACACTGATAGTGTGGTGGTATATGCTGACGATGGTGATGATGGTGCTGAGAGTGTTGGGCCGTCAGAAGATGGGACAGAATATCAGTTATCTACTGCGTCCAGTTTATCCACAGATACTAACTTTACTAACACTTCTAAGGTAGCATAGATTGAAAATCATTTGATTTATTGCGAAAAGTTGACAATTTTCTTGAGTTTAAATTTCTAGACTTCTACAAGTTCAGTAAATTCAGGAATTGAATGGAAGAATATTGTTGAAAAGTACGGAAAACAGATTGAATTAACTTCATCAGAACCCTGGTCAGCTATTATCCCGGCTAAGGACGAAGCTCTGCAGCCATTCGTTTCAGAATTCGATACTTTTCAACCTCTTATTCAAATGACACAAAATTTTCAAACTACAGTACAGCAATACAATGTAATAATGGAAACTGAAAATATGATCAAACCAGAGCTTGATGCTGGCGCTGGCACTGGCACTGTTTCTGCAAAAACTAAAGCTTCAATGGTTCCATTGTTGAAGAAGCCTTCGAAGAATCAGAATCAGAGCCAGTCAAATCCCAGCCCAGATGTGAAAGAGATTGAAGAGACTTTTCTTCAAAAAGATATCTCAAACCTTGAGTCTTCTGACGAAAAACCCAGAAGTAATGAAATTGGTACTCAATGTGTTACTCCCATTGTAAAATTGACAAAAATTCCAAAAGAATTTAACATTGAGTGCGAAATACTTTTGAAATGTGAGCATATGAATACGACTGGAGTTGCGTCATATCGAATGATTAAAGAATTACTAGAGCATCACGAATCTGATGGAAATTTAGGACCAGAGTACACAATTGTATGTTCCACAAATGTTGCTTCAGGTTTGGGTATCGCACTAGCCGCTGCAAGCAAAGGATATCAGCCACCGATCATTGTTTTATCGGATAATGATGCGACCACTTCGGACATTGACCTCCTAACGGCGCTTGGTGCAAAAGTAGTTCGATGTCCAGCTGATGTTAGTAGGTGAAACTATTTTGGGCCTATACCATAACGAACGCATTCATTTTATTTTTCTGATGATTCAACAGAAAACTGGAGTCACGCTGAAGGATTACGGGAAAGAAATATGTGAGAAATTACTTCAAGTAAGAAGTAAAACATGGCATTTGGATTTCGAGAAGGAATTGATCAATACTACCAAGCACACCTTTTCCACTGGACGTGAAATATTGGAACAGTGTCAAAAGAAAGCTGACTTGCTAATTTGTGATGCAGATTCAGCAATGCTATTGAATAAGATTACGTCAGAAATGACGGGTCATAATGGAAAAGAAAGATGTAAACTTTTAGCCCTTGAAACGGATATTTTCATTAAGCAGGCTGGCAAAGGTAACTTTCGTAATATAAAGATACATTAGATTTCTCAATAATTAGAATATGGATATACACAGTAGCAACCTGGTACCCTTACATCGAAAAAGAAGGAATTATTATGGCTCGAAAATTAATCCGTGACGAAGGGATTCTTTGCGGAGTTTTGGGTGGTGCCCTTGTAGATTGTGCCCTAAAGGCTGCAGCTGATTTTAAGATTGATCAGAATAAGGAGGACCGGATCGTCATTCTCTTCCCAGGAGGCTTGGTCCAAGGAAGCAAGCAATTCCTGAACAACCAATGGATGATTGACAGGAATTATTGGTTGGATTCTGATATGGAAAGTCTTCACTACTGGTGGTGGGATTTGCCAATTTCCATTGTTGGCATTAAACAAGCTGTCACTGTCAATTCAAGCCTTACCATCCGCAAAGCACTTTACATCTTTGAAACTTGCAACGTAAAATAAATTAAAGCTATAATGTCAAAATAATTCCTAATGATTCCCTGATGTTTATATTAAGGTAAATCGGCTGGTCCTCACTTCTGAAAACGATTATACTCAAAAGAGCTTGACTAAAGGAGTCCTGACAAAAGAAAACATTTTGAAACACATTAAAGATAAGGAAAAATCATTAGCCAAAGAAGGTGGCAGTACTTTGCAGAAAAATACCCTGGATCTTGATAACATTTTTCTAAGCGAAATCCCACCAGATGAAAACACAATGACAGCTACTGTATTTATGAAATTGAAGGATGCAGCAAGGGCGTTTAAAACTTGTCATTTCCTTATTATCGTCCAACGAGAGGATGCTTTGTTCTACAAAGCCAATGTTTCAACAACTGAAAAACTACAAAACGTAGTGGGAGTAGTGAGCCCACTGGATGTTTTACAATACAAAAAGTCCATCATGGAAGATCACCGAAAACGATTCGGAATGACTTTGAAAGGCTAATTTAAATATTAAACACATAATACTCTCACAATTTTTATTTAAGTAAAAATTCGTGTGATGTAAAAATATCATTTAGTGTAATCAGAATCTTGCAATGGAAAAGTTGCATGCACAACAAGTATCCGGAATGCCAGCGTCTGAACAAGTTCGGGTTTCTTCAATTGGACGAAGTAAACTTTTTCCAAATTTTCGGCGATCTTGAAATCCATCATCATATTTGTTGGATGAAGTCAGTGTAACAATATCAACTAAAGTCTTGTACACATCGTAATGTGTTGCGACCCTCAACGAACTCTCAAGAATTCGATTAGCAAAGTCTGGGTATTGAGATGTTAACTTGCTTGGGACTCTAATCATGAATAGTGGGAGCTTTCTCTCAGATTGTCCCTGTGGACTGCTGGCGAATGGTCCGTGGCGGAATCCATGATCCCCCATT
>WJEZ01001298.1:0-18417 GCA_009869925.1 Thalassaphorura encarpata | reverse complement strand
TTACTTCCACCCACGCACTGTGCAACGAAGTGAAGGAAGCGTACCTAGCGTATTCAGGTCGTCAAAATATGAATCCATCTGCTTTGATCTCGAATTATTTATATTCTAAAGTCCTACATATTGTAGTCTCAAAAAATAATTAAAATTAGAACAGAACACAAAATTCTGTATTCATATCGTCGTTTTATTTTATAGTAAATTTCGTCAAACAAACACATGTAAATTGGAAAAAGTTCAATCCATAAATATCCATATCAAGCAAGTTGAACTTATTTGTATACAAAACATTTTATAAAATATTTTCTAGTACAAATTAGATTATCACTGACCTGGCACATTGGAATATTTCTTAGGCTTTTGCTCTCTGACTTAGAAACATTACTCGCTTTTGTCGATATCACTTTCAAAATAGATTGAGTTTGAGGTTTAATTTAAAACTGAATGAATAGCCGATCGTCAATAATTTAAGTGTATTTTTACTTAAGCCATGCCATATTGAACAATCAATAACCACGTTTTTAGATTTAGAGTAGAATTTTAAGGACGGAAACGGAATTTTTGCTGCTTAGCTTACCAAACCTCTGTTTGATACTTGCCATCCCTTTCCATTTTCTTGACAAATGCAACCGGATCCCGGACTCCTGCTTCAGCAACTGCCTTTTCAATAGCTGCACGAACAGCAGCTGGCATGTCCTTAGCATTTCCAGCAATGAACACACAACCACCTTGATTCACAATGAGATCACCAATATAGCGAGCTTGCTCTTCGATTCGATGCTGGACATAAGTTTTACTGGAATTAAAAATAAATAAGAAGTTTTACTTATATTTAAAATAACTGGTTGGTTATGTCTTAAGAGAATTGGCAAATAAATAACTAAATTACCCAGCATCAGGATTATCCCTTGAGAATGCAGTGAAAAACTCCAAAGTACTGCTTTCTTTGTAAGAATCAAATTCCTCATGGAAATAAAAGTCCTTTGATTCAAAGCGGCACCCAAAAAATAGAATCATTTTGTTATTGCCAGCACGGCGTTGAATAAGACATCGGAAAGGTGCTACTCCGGTTCCAGGTCCAACCATGATAATAGGACTTTCCTGCAAGTCATCAAAAATTCATCTTTAGATTGAGAATAACAAAGCCAATAAAGCATGTATGAAAAATTCAAGCATTAGTAAAATGTGTTTAAAATTCTGAATTTATAAATTAATGTGAAAAATAAAGACTTACGGAATTAGGTGGTGGAAATGCCAAAGTTCCTTTTTCGACCCAAATTGGAATTTTATGGCCACTCGTTAAACGGCTCAGCCAAGTCGAGCATAGTCCAATTCGAGGTTCACGTAAACTGGTCTTGTAGTTTACAACAGCGACCAAAAGGTTGACGCTGTCCGCCGAGCTATTACCAGCAATCGAGAATGCTCGAGGCTTGATAATTCCAATCAAATCGATTAAAAAATAAGGAATCAGTTTATCTGCATGTCAACGGAAAATCCTCCAAGACTTCAAGGATAGTTCTCTTTGGTCGCAAGCAGTAATTGTACATCGCTCCTTGACCTTCCACACTAGCCAAGTTCTGCAAGCCTTCTCGTTCAGTTGGATCATCAGAATTGTTTCCCAAAAAATGAAACAATCGCCTTGTCGGCCGCCCTCCAAGATCCAAAAAATGTTTGATGATGAAGTGTAATGTCCACGGTTGTGGGTAAAGCGTAGCCAGATGGTGTGGGAATTTCGCCCAAGGCATGATGGTTATTAATTGGTATGGTCGATTTCTCATTGGGCCGAGAGTAGGAACTAAATTGAACAGACGATCAACATGCTCGTCTAGATTACACGGTTGTACCATCAATACATCTCCTGGTTCATAGCTCAACCCTGAATTCTTAAGACTGATAGAAATCAACCTGACATCTTGAAAATGATCTTCTGTCGTGACACGGTGTTGGCTAATTAATTCACAGAGTTTCACAGGATGCTTAAGAGATTCGGCCACTGTGCGTGGCTCATGAAGAACTGATGGAGATATCACAAACTTGGCCTCTGTTGGGCCTCGAAATCGGGCTTCAGGTTCCAATAGAATTTTTACAGCTTCTTTAAAGAACTTTTCGATCCAAGGGTCAATAACAAACTCTGCTCCACACTCATGCTGATCATCGGCAAGTCCCAACTCAATACCCGGAAGGGGAACAGCGTTTAATTGTTGCAATCTTTTAAACAATTTCTTAGCCACGACGTTATAATTTTCATAAGACGAATCCCCCAGGCCAAGGACTCCAAATTTATTGCCATAAAATGACAAATTGGGTTGTTTCTTGAGCATATGCAGCCAGGTCCGCTTCATATTGTCTGGGACGTCTCCTTGGCCAGTAGTAGAACACACGAAACAGAAGACGATACCATCTCCAATGAATTGACACCGTTTCCAAAAGGCCACTGAGTCCATTGTTCCGATATATACTTTGATACCCCAACAAAAAGCTTCACGAGCAATACGCTCAGCCACATCTTCCGCAGTTCCCGTCTGACTTCCGTACAAAATCACCAACAGTGGGCCAAATACCTTCTGTCGCTGTTAATTCATAAACAGAGACACGTTATATATTTGCATTTGTATAAATAAAACATTCTGGCAAGCTAATATGGAACTCTAAGTTCTCAGCAATTAATTTAAAATCTACCAAACCAGAGTTAGGAGTCCCAATCATGATGAACTTTGAACTTTAATAATGGAACCACAACTACCACGGGGTCTTTTATTCATTCATATTCTAAAAGCCCTGCCCAGCGTTGTACTTTTAATTAGTAATTAGTATTACGATAACTGATAAAAATTACTTACACAAAGCACATCTGGAGGACGACTAAAGTCTGTAGAATCCGAAGAGCTAGAGGAATCAGAGTCGGGATTAGCCTGCGCCCTCCTTACAACCCTGGCCCTGGGTGTTGGGGTGTCGCGATTAGTGCTCATTGTTAAGAATTAATGTATTAGTCCTTCCTGGACCAAGATCGGGGTCAAGGTAAAGGCAGAGACAAGGTATACAAAATTCGAACCGGACTGAGCTGACTCGCCTTGTCTATAAAATGAAATTCAGAACAATTTCAATATCCACCCACCTCGCTAGACTCAACTACAAATAAATTAAATACTAAAACTGATGCTTTGACTTACCTGACTGACGGTAAAATTGACCTTTGACGAAGACGGAAGACGAGGAGACCAAGTCATTCACCGGCGAAAGAAAGTGAGGATTTGAATTCCGTTGCTTCTTATGCCGTGAATCCAACTGGGGGCAGAAAATAGACGCAGACACCTTTACCCGTTTTTGATTTATTTACTCTCTGCCGTTGCCGTGGCCGTCCTATCAGAATCAAGTGAAATCCTACTGAAAATTCTAACCTTTATTCAGAAACCCGTTATTATTAAAAATCCTGGATTCAGATGCAATTAAAAATAAAACTTGAATTGAAAATTTGAGTAGAAAATAATCTTAAATCAGAATATTTCCTACTATGCTCCTGCTAAAATATTTTAATAAAATGTTTCAATAGTTTTTCTTTTGTTGCCTTCACCACTAACAGTCAAATTAAAAGGCATGTCAATTGTCTGCCATGAATAATTTTATTTTGATTTCTAGTACGCCAATTGAAATACAACATGAGGTAACCAACTAACAGCTATTCATAAACTATGAAGATGAAAAGTTAGACACTAAAGCCGTGGCCAAAGTTATAGGTATAAACGTATAAAAGCATGGGCAGATCTTGTTCTTGTCTCAATATTTAGTAGCCTTCATCTTCTTCAAATGTTTCTTCTGGACCCTTAGCGTCCTCTTCGTCTTTGTCTTGAGACAGTGAGAGAGATTTGAGACTGGAGAGCCCCTTTGGTCCCGAACTTTGACCCTTTGTCGCCCGAGGATCTTCGTTCAATCCCCAAACATATTTTCCTCGCCCAGCAGACCCAGAGGCTGGGAGAACATTTTGCCATTCCTTCATCGTTTTCAACTCAGCCTTTTGGGCTGGAGAGAGAATCTTCTCTCGTTCATCTTCTACCTCCACTTCCAATCCTTGTTTACTAGCCTCAGCTTGTTTCGTAACGACGGCAAGTTTCTTCTGTTTTACAACAATTGGAGCAGACCTGAGCTCTAGGTCATCTTCGACCCCTGATCCATAGCAACTGCTAGTGCTCATTGCGGACTCTGAACTGTCGAAACTAATGCTTGCCCCGGAACGATTACGGCCAACTTGACTGGCACTGTCATGAGGAGAAATTGATGCCTCAGAAACGGACTCATCTGAGTCAGAAGACAGCTGACCATACATTTCTTCATTCTGATGAGTTTCTTCAATAATATACCAGCTACCGCCAAGTCGATTTCCAAAGCGACGATAAAAAGTCCACAGTTTCAGGATCAAGATCAGCTCGAGTCTTGCCAGGAGTACCGCTTGAGTTGCACATACATTTAACCTGCCAACAGGAAGTGCATTTAATCTCACGAGGCACTCTTTCGGTCCCGGAGTTGGCAAACACAGGTGTTGGATCCATTGGAAATTCTCGTTCTGCCATGTCCGGTTTAATTGGAAACATTTCGCCCATTTTGTTTGTATTTTTCGGAAATGCTTCCAACGTGCCCAAATTCTTGTTAATAGTATTGGGGTCTTCTAATTGCTGCTCCTCTTCCTGCTCACTCTCCAACAAGGATGACAATGCCTAAATAAATAATAACATAACAATTAAGGATTTAAGGAGAGTTAATAAATATTATCTAGCATAGACTTTTAGTTATAATTTTATACTTACACTCTCAGACGACACAGTCGAAGCTCCACGTGCTTCATAAATCAAATCCACCGTACGAACAGATGAATGATTGCTAGACACATCGCTCATCTGAGCGTTCAAATAATCCAATGTTGGATTTGTATTCATTTTCGGCTCAGAAGTGAACACCATTTTCGGAAGCTTCGGATAATGATTGAAAACATAGCGTGGGCATTTGTAATATCTTGCCAGCAATGCCAAAGCGTTATAGATTCGGCATTTCACTTTGATATTTGTGCAATGTGGAATACTCCTTTCACGACTCGGCTGTTAAAAGAATGAAAAATTTAGTATTAGAAAGATTCCCCCGAATAAATGACTTTATAAATTCTCCATTACATTATTTTTTTGGTATTTCACAATTCAAGAAATTATTTGGGAGAAATATATTAATATTCCTTACCAACTGGTGAAAGTTGCAGGCCAATTTTGGTTCAAAATCATTTTCTTCGTCAAGCAACAATTTCAAAACGTGAACTTCACCAATCGGGGCGAACCCACTACGCATCCTGTTGTTATTACGAAGATGAATAGCTTCAGTCAATAAGACGTGAACCAAAGTCGGTAGCGGCATCAGTTTGAAGCTAAACTGTCGCTCTGTAAATCAGGAAGGAAGAAAATTTAAATTGAGATATTAAACTAAATATTTGCCTTGCCTCAAGATAAAATTTAAACTTACTCAGGCCAGTACTGATCCAAGTCAAGCATTCCTTAATTCGTCGAGCACTCTTGGGCATAACGTACAAATATCCAGGTTGGTCACCACCCGATTTAAGCTATAAAGAGCAGAGTAGACAAAATAAAAACTTATTCCTTGAACTATGAGAACGACGGACAAATGGACTAACCTCATTCATAATTGTTTCAATGTATAAGAAGCAGTCTCGCCACCAGTCGAACGATGGGTCAAACCCAGGTTCCAAGTATCCCTTCGTTTTCATAGCATCCTTGACCTCAGATCTATAACCCAAGGGGATCACTCCTAGAAAGGAAGCAAAGAAATAATATTCGCAGATTAAAGAATATGGCTTATAAGAATGAAGTAAAATTAAATTCTGAAGGCACAAAAACTTACTTGGATCGAGCATCCTTGTGTAGCAACTCTTAATGCCATCAATTACGTTGAAATCTGCAATCGTGACCTCAGCCGGCATAGTTGCGTACTGGCCAGTGAGGTAAGACCCAAATTCAATAACGATGAATCTTTTCTTCTCTGGAGATGGGCGATAGTCAGCTGGATCTCCATCGCAGGATGCGTAGAGCGAAGCCAAAATTTCTTGGCGTTGAATCATTCCGTATTTAATCATTCCCCGAGGGTCACCACTTCCAATTTCAACGTGAATCCTGGGTCACAAAGGATAAAATGAAAATACTGTATTTGTTAGAAGACAGACAGATCGGATAAGTATTAAAATAAAAAGTAAATTACTTACAAATCTTCAGTCCAATCCACACTTGGAGTAAATTTATTTTTGTCTTCTTTTCGAGAACCCTTCTTCTTCGATTTCGATTGGTTTCCCCATTTTGGTTGTGGATGTGGGGATGGGGACGGAGCTGAACTCTGATTCTGATTGGCATTTTCCTCCTCCTCTGGGGGAGTCGTTCTTTCCAATGGATTTTTTCCTTTTTTAGCTAAGGCATTTTCAACATAGTTCCCTGGACGAACTGGAGATCTGGGGCGATAGATTCTTCGTTTCGTATCCACGAGTCGAACTTGACCACGTCCAAGAGTTGCTACGTTATGGTATTGGCCATCAGTAGCCCTAACAAAGTCACCACCTCCATCTCCATCTACACTTGAAGTTGCAGACGTTGATGTAGACAATGACGATGATGACCTTGACCCTTCTGAAGACCTGGGTTTCGGTTTGGGCATTGGTTTCGTCTTCCCTTTATTCACCAAAGATCGCCAAGATTGCTTGTCTTCGCCTTCAGCGTCACTCATGATTCCTTGCCTGTCTAGTGGAGGCTAAAGCCAAAGGCAAAGGTCACAAAGTTAACGGAAGTTTAAAAGTTGAAATCAAGTCAAGAAAGTCAGACTCCAGGTCAGGTGTGTAATGTCCGTAGTCAAACGCAGCAATGAAGAAGAGAAGAAAAATACAAGGGCCGAATTATTCTAGGAATTTCCATTCGTTCCGTTCGTTGGGCTCCGCTCCCTTCGTTCAACCAAAGCAAAGCAAAAAAAATAAAAAATAGCGCGCAATAGATTTTCAGTCCCGTAACGACACGGGTTTGTTTGCCCTATGTGCCCCAAAGTCGGGCCCATCACCCATTCTACTTCCGACTTCCGACATAGGGCCCTTAATCCTAATTAATTTGTAACTTCAATACTAAAAATTGTCTGTAACATGAATGTACAGCTCCAAAAACATCTAATTAGTCATTTTGTTTTTGTCATTCGTTATTGCATATGCTCATACTACGCCCTAGGTGAATTCCAAATACATGATTGCTAATTTATCTCAGGCATTTAACTAAAGATTAAAATTGATGTATTGAAATGAATTGAATTCAAGTATATTTAGGATGACAGTTCAGCATATATATATATTTTAGTTTGGCCCAGTTAATTAATTCATTAATTTTGAGGGAACTCAGGGCACCAGAGGCGTTCGTAGCTACGAAACTAGGCCAAGCCAATGCTACGCCATGGATAGGGCCGGACATGGAATTTTCCAAAGCCAGCCTTCGTTTCCCCTTAATATCCGATGCAGAGGTGTGGTATAGCATTCAAAATGGAATGATTTGGAATTATTGTATGGTAAATCCTAGACTAACCATAGCAGATAAAAGAAAAAAGAATTATGCTTATAAAACGAACAGGCACCAAAACGTACAGGAAAAGTGAAGGGAACGTCAGGTATACGATACGATTTCAGAATGCAACGCAAATTTCAACAAGGAAATCAAAGAAAAGCCTTTACACTTGGTTATGCGTCCAGGTCCAACGAAAAAATCTGGCTATGAGAATAATTTTTATTCTTGGACTGTCTATGTATGTGTACTCAAAGTCAACCCCTAGATCAGAAAATTGTTTGTCTACATTACATATGGCATATTTTCATAGGATCACATAACACAATCGTTTTCCTTCCTTTCCTATGATTTTTTGGAGTATGAAAATGAAGATACACGAAAAGACTTGACATTTGACTAACTGACCCAAGAATGCAAAAATGTATGCAAATCTCATGTTCAACAACGTCTTTATCTTTTGCATTTTTGCTATGTTATGCTCTCATCAGGACATGACAGAATTTTATCAAGTTCGTAATCAACGTGACGTGATATTGAAATTATTGTCAGTCAGTCACACATTTTAATTTGCTAAGTAATTTTTGTATCATCCTACCTTAGTACAGTGTAAGTCCTCGAACTTTTTTTAAATTCGATTCAGCTGTCGTTCGTGAAGTTAATTCAAGTAAGTTATTATTGAGCAGCATTTTCACGTACATTAGTAGGCAGGAGTTTTGTTGTATTATTAGACCTGAGGCAGGCATTAAGTGATTAATTATGTTAATATTCATGTAAAAGGTCCTCCACGGACCAGAAAATCTCTATTGATGGCTTTTTGGCAAGTTTGTCCAAATGTGGAGTTTTGATAATTTTTTAGAAAAACTCAATCGTAGGTGATCAGGCAAAATAAAAACGCAAAATTCTCGAGTTTCCCCGTTTCCTCTCCACAAGGTCATGGCTCAAACACATTGGTGCGGGAACGCGTTATGTTTTATGAACAGTTCAGTTTTCTGTTTTTTGCTTTTCTGGTTGTTTCCATTGTTTCAACATAAAAATTAAAAATAAAACTAAAGTGAATTTGTTCAAAAGTCTTCTGAGGACTTTTCCTAAGGCACTGGAAGTCGTCTGGGTTAACACTAGTGGAAATACCCATTTTGAAAGGTAAATTTTTCATGAAATCAATTTTTATTTTTCAAGCAAGCATTTACGCCAAAAAGCATTATTGTGATTTTTCTGAAATTTCGCATTTGAATAACCTATCAACGAAGACACTAGGTTTTTTGGTTCATGAGATAGTTAGGATACAAGGGGGTCTCAAGAAACAAGTTTTTCCAATTATCACTATTTATATTTTTACTGTTCCAGAAATAAATCATAAAGAGGAAACCCGAAGATGATGGAATTGGAATTATCAGAGAAAAAAGCCATTCTCAAAACAAAACAAGAAGAGTTGAAGTTTTTGGAGGATGAGGTCGAACAAGTACAAAAAGAATTTTATCATTGGAGGAGTCGTCTCAATGTACTCAAGCGGCGATCAAGAATTGGTCAATTAATCTACGAGATGTCTCAATCTTTCCGGAAAAACAACTTTGAAGACAACAAATTGCTCCTAGCTGATATGAAGGAAATGAACAAGAAAATGGATGAACAATTGGACAACAAGAGCAAAATTATATTTGGCAGAGATGAAGGAAGAAATTGTTCATTCGAAAATTGCATATGAAAATTTAAGGGAAATCATTAAACAGTTGGAGGATAAAAAAGTCAAGCTCAACATTCAAATTTGTAATTTGAATTTGTAAATATTTTGTATTAATTTAATTACATACATTAAGTTTTACATGTTTTTTCAGCGGCGAAGGAGAGACAATTACAAACGATTGAAATGGTTACATGGAATCCTTACAGATGCTATGGAAAAGAAATGGACACATTGAAGAAAATATTGTCTGAAAATTCTCTGGAATTTACAAGGGAGCCCAAGGGTCCACTGGGAACCCTGTTTACTGTCAAGGTGGTTTTAATACTTAATTTTAAAATTGGAAAATGTCAGTTGGTAAAATAAAGATTTATTGCAGTTGCCAAGTTGGGTTCCAATGGTTGAGTACATCTTGACACCGTTCCTCTACATTTTTTTGGTTGATAATCGCCAAGATGCAGAACGACTTGAGGAATACATTAGTCAAGTCTATGGAAGATATCCTGTAACGAAAGGATATCCAGAAAACTACAGTTTTCTCCCTCCAAACATTAACCCATTTCCAAAAAGGCCAGAAGTTTGGATTTCAAGTTTTTCTGCAAAGGTTAAAGATAAAATAAGATAAAACCCACTTGGACTGTCCTGGGTTTCGAATTAAATTAGCGTTATGTTGTATTCTTTCTAGGCGAAGGATTTTCTGAAGACGTCTACAAAGACTGATTCACATTTTCCAACTCTGATGGAAATGCTAGAGATCCATGACGAAGACCCTGTCGTTAAGAATTGTATTGGAGAGTTTTCCCGGTTCGAGAAAATCCTTTTATTCAACAATGAACACGAAGCCTTCGGTGAAATGGCGTCCAGCAAGGAGTACTGTCCGAATTTCTGATAATATCAGTTTTCCAATTTTCGTTTTCTTAACAAGTTCTTATTTTATATCATTTTGCCTAGCGTTCCAAAAAATTGCATTGTTGGATACACTAAGGATTTCTTCAAAGTTAAGCCATACCCATCATTTGGGACTTATAAAATAGAAAAGCCACACTATTTGGGCCAAATTTTGAAGCCATCTACGAGCAAAGCGTCTAAGTAAGCCCGCCTTCACTTATTTTCCTCAGCAATCTGTTGAAATCTCTAGAAACTAAATGCATCATTAATTTTTAACCTTATTGTAGGGTCTTGAAAAGTGATGTGAGGCGGCTGACCCTTGAACGAGATCTAGTTCATGATAAATCTCTGCAAATAGAACGTGCCAGGCAATTGGAAATTCTGCATCAAATGGAACACTTACAAAAGAGATGTCAGAAACTCAAAACCAGTGGTCTCAGGATTCAAAAAATTTCAAAATTTGTTGATGTCTTATGTGAAGAAATATTTAATCCGAATCCTTCATTTCTTGTAAGTAATGTACGTTTCTCACTCAACTTTTGAGAATCAAATAGACTCAGACTCATTCCTATTTGCAGGCAAGATTTATCGTGCATGGTGACATTCATGAAGAATGTTTCAAAAAGGCTAAAGATGCTGCTCTCAAAATGGCCGTGTTAGTAAGGAAAAAGACCAAATTGGAATGTTCCATCCAAAAAACATCACAAATAATTTCGCTTAAAGAAGCAGAGTTGGTTGAAATATTCAATATTTCATTTTGATAGTAATTTTCGGAAGATTGTATACATAGGAATCCCTGTTGATTGATTAACTTCTAAACTTCTCAGAAATTTCAGGTTCTATAAATTTAGCCTATAAGTGTCTATAAGTTTTGTAAACTATAATTGTGTCTGGATTTAATTAGCGTATTAGAATTACAGTGCAACGAATCTCGAATTGTAGGATAAATTAGTTTTCTCGTCATTATTCTGTCGGATTTTAGTGTATTTAATGTACTTGTGCATGTTAGAAGTTTAGTCTTTAGCATAGTCGATACAGAAAAATCAAGATCAATTGAATTTAGTAAGCGAATTTAATAAAGAAATGTATTCAGATTTAAAGAAATGTTTTCAGTGATATTCCGTAGAAATGAAACGGATATTTCCATAGTACATCTGAGTATGGTGTCTACATGTTAGATAAATTGAAAAAATCGGTTGCTCGATTATATTTAGCATCCACTGGGCTGGGCTAGAATAATGGTTTTTAGGGCTGGGACAGACAAACATTCTGTCTGGAACAGTTTAAGCAAAATAGGCTTCTGAGTTGGAAATGTGCAATTTGTAGTGCAAGGCTGGCTGCTACAACCATATGCATGAGAATAAAACTCAACACAATTTCAATAGGCAGCTTAATGATGTGGGTGACAACACGGTTGCAATAATAATAGACTGGCATTTATTCTTTGCAATAATTTACCCCTGCCAAATACTTAAATTTGAATGCAAGATTTCTATACGCAGTCTATTTTATAAAGTGTTAGACTGTATAATTTTTTATTTCCTAAAATTATTCATGAGTAAGGTCGTCTGGCGTTCCCTTTCAATCTTGACGTTTTCGGTTTTGCCATGACCTGTTCCAAGGGCAGCAGTATTAGCTCACTCTTCCCGATAAAGCCCAAGAATAAGTCACGAAAATGACAATTGAGACGTTTTATCAGTGAGAGCAAATATTTGAGATTGCGGATTCAGATTCTGGGATATAATGCAAACACGTGAAGAAGGACTGAGCTGGTAGTGCCAACACAGATACGAAAATACATTTGGACTAGTCTGACGTTTTTTGACAGTTATCTGATTATTAGTTCTGTTCAACTTCCAGTATACAGACTATGCAACAGAACACAAACGATTTTAGTTGCAAATTGAACTTCTGCATTAACACTGAAATTGTACCATAGCCAGCAATCATATCCAAATGACTCCTTGGATCGCAATTATACGATTGTACACGATTTTTTTCTGCGTTGGTATTCCTACTTCTGCCACTGAAAACTCACGTCTAATATTTAGAATTTCAAATATACTTCGTTCTCAAACCCTGAACTCTAATCAAATTTGTGCAACAAATGTGTTTGCCACTCCAGAAAATTATTCGTACGATGGTTACCACCAGATTGAATCTAAATTTCCAATCGCTATCCTAAGACTGAAAACTATTCCCAAATCCTATTTTAATCGAGAAGTTGATGATCAAGATATCATAAATTCCCTTGCTTTTGGAGTTTTACGATTTAGTATAAATCGTGTGTGTGTTTTCATCGATGTCAGAACTCTATCTCCAGAAATTGCTACGAATTCAATTCTCTGGAAGAGATTTGGACGTCCGGCCCTTGACCACTTTATATACTTTGGAAAAGCACATGTAATAAATGCATTTGTTGGCAGTCAGTTTGGAGAAGATATTCGACACAAATATGGCGTTATGAGAATAGCCAAACAGATTAAATTCGTCAACTTCTGCAACCCCCGACTTAACTATTTGAATCCTAAGTGTGATTCAATTTTAAATGGAAAATTATTCAAAGCTTCACCAGTTGCCGAACCTTCTGTTGCAAGATATGTTCAATCAGAAAGTGGAAAGAAAGAGTACGTAGGTGGGATTTGCTATCGAGTCCTTAGAAATGCAGCCCTCCAATATAATTTTACATTTCGAATGAATTCGGGTGGAGGGACTGGGTACAAGGATCCGAAGGATGGGAAATGGAAAGGGGTCATGGGTGATGTATTCAATCGGGATTCAGATTTGGGACTTTGTACAGGATTCTCTGAAGATCGTCATTATATTGTGGACCCATCAGTTCAGCATTTCTTGGTACACTCGAATATTCTACGTTAGAACTCCATCCACGAGAACGAGTTGGAAATCTGTATTTTGGCCTTTGGATAAGATAGTTTGGGGTTTTCTTATTTTAACCCTAGCTCTCACCATTCCTTCATTTGTGATTAATAGAGAGAAAAATCCTAAACGGAAGTTGATTCGATCTATTCTAGATGCAACGGATACGACATTTCAAATCGTTCTAGAACAATCTGCACATTCGATTCATACATGGCGTGGAAAACGAATAAGATCTCTCCTGGTATTTTTTACGTTTTTCAGTCTTGTGATAGGAACTGGGTATCGGTCCAAGCTTGTGTCATTTTTAACTTTCTTGGAAAAGGAGCCAATCCCTCGGACTCATCATGAGCTCAGCCTGTCAGGCTATAAAATTTATTTTCGTTCCTACAATGGGATCGCTTATGCAGCTGCAATCTCTTCGACTCTTCCTAGTACACAGCGAATCATGCGTAGAGCTATTCTCGTCAATTCATCACGTGATTGCATTTTAAGAGCTGGGATTTGGGATCATTCAGCTTGCATGGACTATGGATTCCCTGCAGATTACTCCATCTCTACAAATGCGACGCTTTATCCACATAGAAAAAATGAATTTTTCATCAAGTCCAAAGACACATCATTAGCTGTGAGTAATATTTGGACATTTCGAAAGGGGTCACCCCTTAGGGAAACATTTGACAAAATTATTCTCGCAAGGTTGGAAAACGGACTCTATGAAAAATGGACACAAGAGGATTGGCTGGAAAGCAAAATAGCTGGAGCTGAATGGCTTCAAAAACAGAGGAATAATCCAATCAAACTAAAAATGGAACAAGTTCTCAGGGATACATCTGGCTACCCGAAACCCTTGAAAGCATCTAGTTTGGTAGGAACCTTTGGAATTTTGGTCGTGAGTTTGGGTGTGAGTGCTTTTATATTCATTGCTGAGATTCTGGTCAAACGACTTGGTGGTACGACCAAAACAAAAACAATTTCTCTCGTCAAATCTGAAATTGCAAGAAGGAAACGAAGAAGAAGAAATTGCACGGCTCATGAATACTTAGTCATTCCAGTCGAACCAAAAGGGAAATGCATAAAAAAATATGCCCGTGCTTGAACATACACTAGAAGAATGCTTTTTTGGTGGTAAACTTCTTAGCAATAAATATGAATACTATATGAGTTAATAAATTAACTACGAATTAGTACAAGCAGAATTATTCCTTATGAGTTTCCCTTTATCCTGTGGAATGTGGACTCCTTGGTCTTTTTTTGTTTTGTCACTAGACGAATTATTTACAGGTCGTGACCATGGACTGGGCCAGGGATGTGATAATAGAGCCGAGTGGTAAATAAATAATTGACCGGAGCAAACAACTGATAATGTCAACTCGTGTTGAAATTGTTTACAGAGTTTGGTCAACTTCTGACTGGCAGGATTATCTGTGACTTGAGAAAAAGTTAATATTTGACCAAATATTTAAGAGCTTTGAATTTACGTATAGACTTTATGTGTGAAGCTATAAAAAAAACCTTTAGTTTAAGTCCCACGGCATAATTTCTAAAAATTCAAGATTAGTATTATTTATTAAGAAAATATTTTCAATCAGTCCATTAAAAATGATATACATACTATTTGGATTCTTCATTTCGGTTTGAGACTTGAATAACTATATAATAAATTGTAAATTAGCATTAGGTATGCTTTAAATTTCGTACCGCTCATCATTTACATTAGGTGTGATACAAACAATGCTCCAAATCCTAAAAACTTCGATTGGATTCAAATAAATTATCAACTACTTGGGTGTATTGAGCATTAAAACAAGAACTGGCTTTAAAATTTAAGCATGTTTGCTGGAATATACTTTGCCCCCGCCGTTTCGGATTTGACTCCTGTCAGTGGACATTTCAGCCGATTGATTCGTCATTATTGGCCCTGGTCGTTCATTCTGGGAAAGCAAGCGCAAAAAATAAAATAACATGTGCTTTTATTTAATTTTATATTCATAATTTACCTGGAGATATGTTTTTTGTAAAACATTCACTTCTTCTTCAATAAATCGTTTCAAATCCTCCAAATCTTTACGGATTGGAATGATTGCCTTGTCAAAATTTAAAACAAAACGAACGCCGTCCGCGTAGCTTGCAATTGAAATCCCGATTCCTGTCAAAAAAACCAAAATAATTTTATGTACTTCTGAAGAATTCAAGAATTGAGACAGTTTTGCCTTACCTGCATTTCCTCTCAAATGTGGAGTCAAGAAATAAATATCCTCAATAAAATATTTTCCCATAAACTTTGTATATCTTGTTGGACCAGGGAAATTGGATAGGATGCAAGTGCTGTACCAATTTCTGCCGAAAAGCCCAATGATCCATCCAGGTAAAACACCGACCATTCTCATCGTCACATAATTTGAGAGTGGACTTGAGGAACGTTTAACCTTTTCAAATTCTTCTTCACATCTTTGCAATCTTTCCACTGGGTCCGAGATTCCAGTCAAGACTGGAATTACTGCACAAGTCCTTCAAAAATAATTTAAAATAAATATAATGAATGGCCTTGTGTAATTGACCTGGAAAATATTTCAAGGCAAGCATCTCAAATGTTCAATATTTCCGTCAACATGAACAACAACAAAAATTGCATGTACGACTATGAAAAGTGGAATAATAAAATATAATGCGGTTGAAGGTCACATCCATTATTCCTTTCATAAAAATTGGCATTGAGCACGTTAATAATTTTTCCTCTTGGAAAAAATATAGTGAATGAATGATCTTGGGTCATTCACACGTACACAACACACATGTTAATTTTTTGTATAGTCAGTAATTAAAATCTTACCAGTGATTAATGAGTTCGTCGTTTGGATGACCCTTCCATGGAAAAGGAGTAAAACTACGAATAAATTCTGGAACTTGAACATTTTTACCATTGTATTTTGTTTTAAAATATTTTCCAATTGCACCACCCAACGCTGCATACAAAACAGATGTAAGAGAAACTCCATGCTGTTTCCGAATTTCTTTGACCACTCCAATTGGGATTTTGTTTGTGAACACAATGTTGCATTCTCTGGACAAATCCTTTTGTCTCAAGAACCAAGCATTAGAATCAATTTCAACGACCAATTGACGAAACAAAAAATAAGGAATCATGGCAATTTGGTAAAATTGATTCCAAAGTTTAACCAAGACATTTCCCTTGCGTTTATGCCCAGATGTGAGAACTTTGTCCAAACTATCATTGCACATATAGGCAAGAAGAGTCTTGACAAAACTAAACCCATCACCGACACCATGATGAAGACGATAAATAACTATCGACTTTGTCACTCTCCCATTTCACGTCTTCAACAGAAGTGGACACTGAAGAAGATTTTGGAAGAAATTTTTTTACATAGAGAACTTCCCAATGAGGATGTTTGGATTTGAATCCTTGATTAACCAAAAGACTCAATTGCCTTTGCAGCTCATCCTCCGTCACAGTTTCATTCCTCGCCCGCTCAGGAAGTAAATAACGAACGTGGTTCTCAATCCGAAATTGTGGTATCTGGTTTCCAAAAATTATAGCCAAGCCATTTTTCTGTATATTGTTGAAATTTAGGGAAAACTACACGCCCTGTGATTTTATTCCTGGCTTGAATCACATTTCTTTGCATTTTTTCTTGAATTTCTTCCAGGGAAGGTGACCCATCCAATGTTAAAATAATTGTAATAACTCCATTAGGTTTCACATTCACAGAATCTTCTGCCATGATTCCATCTTTCGTTGAGACCATTGGACCCCATGTAGGATAAATCTTTTGCACAAATTTTTTGACCAGAGTTCTAATTGCATACGCTGGAATTACGACTATCGCAGAAGCTATGATATAAATTGCCCAATGAATTGGAAATGTTAGGAACATGAGTGTAGACAAAATGAGATGAGGCAAAGCCTCTGACGTTTTGGTTGGATTTGCCATTTTTTAATAATAAAATATTTACAATAATTTCTGGTCTATATTTTTAAAGAAAGGGTTGGTCTGAATTGACCCCTGCCTGGCTGCCAAAGGGCTAAGCTGAGAACTGAGGAGGATTGAACGAGTTTTGTGTGAGTTATACAACAAATGATCAAACTTGAATTGAGTTGAGTGGTTTGCCTGAGATTCCTGTTGTTCTTGGACTGATAATCATTATTATCTTATGTATGTAGTCATACGGGATTAGTTTTTACACTCCACAATTTTAACATGTCAAGTCCACAGTGCAAGCAAGCAAAGAAAAAAACGACCTGATCAGTTGACCTTTCTTCCCTTCTTTTTGTGCAGTCCAAGTCTAATGAGGTTTGAGCATGATGGGAAGAAGGGTAATTACACAAACACAATAAAATTGTGCCCTCCATTCACTTCATTATTTTTAATTTACTCATTTCATTTTACGAAAAAACCCACATGTGTCGTGTCATGTCAGGTCATGTCAGTCATAAAGGGAAACCACATTTATATACTTTCTTCACCACCAACCCTCATATAGTATTTTCTCACTTATTGTTTTAAATTTTTACTCTAACCACAATTTTTCACACATATATTTTATGTGACTACAGTACAAGCACTGCACCGCATTGCAATTGCATTTGTTGTCAGCCAAAGGGCAAAGGAGTGAAGCGGAAGTAGTACAGTGCAGTGCAGTGCAGTGCTGTAAATGAGCCACATGCATTTCTCTAGTAAAATAAAATAAAATAAAATTACTAGTTCACTTCACTCTACCCAGCTGCGACGACCTGCGCTGCGTGGGAAATGTGAAAGAGAAGCAGACGATTTTTTGTCAATTAAATTCTCATGAATGCTGCTAATTGGAGACGAGGGTGAATAACCAATGCAAACTTTCTCTCTAACATGAGAAATAAATCAACTCGAAAATTAATATTGAGCATCATTCCAGATTATTGAATTGAATTCTAATTTGAAGTGGAAAATTTCATTCCTGAGTTAAATCGTGCTTTTAATGAATAAATTATTTTGTATTTCTGAATAAATTTAATAGCATGTATTTATTTTAACCAGACGACACAATTAAGACAGTAGTACTTGCAAAATTTCCTATGTAATTGCTGCTGACTTTTAAATTCTCAATCTCAGGCTTCCCGTCAGGAACTCAACCCTAATGGACATCCCACGTATACTTTTGCTATCTGCCTAACAATGTCTGTCTGCTTTGCTACCTTGCCGCGTCCTACCAACCAAGTTACCCTGCCATCCTCTCTTACCCTTTTCTTCTATTGCTGCCTTGGCGCTTGCCTCTCCTCCTGCTTTGCTTTCCTTCCCCACCCGCCTTTGCCTTTGAACGGCTAACTCGAGTCCACATCCACCCTACTCCAACCAAACCCACTGTCTACGTCACTACTGAGCAACTCAGAAAGCAAAA
>WJEZ01001297.1:0-18420 GCA_009869925.1 Thalassaphorura encarpata | reverse complement strand
TTCAAAGGTCAAGACTGCATATGGTATAATAGTAAACTTATGGACTTTGACGATCGGACCATATTGACTTCCGTTGATAGCGCTGATTTGCTCGTCAGTAACATCTTTAGCCATTATTTCACCAGGTGACCATTTTGGAGTGTGAAGAACATCTCGAACGACAGGATATTGTGCTCTGATGAGAGTCAAGTCTTCTTGAATTGTTTGAACAAGTTGGGACGAAGTAGGGGCAAGAAGTTCATTTGATTGGGATTCAAGGGCAATTTGTTGAGCTTCAGTTGCTTCCACGCGTATACGGGTGACACTTGTAGAATTTGCGTGAGCCACGGTCACGGCCAACAGGAGAAAAATCCAGGAAAAAATCATGGAATATGAAGAATTCATTTTGCAAAACTGGAATTAAAATTTCCACGAATAGTAAGAGGTCTGAATTTAAGGCACAGCTTCTATTTTCGCTAATTTTGTAGCACTGAAATGAATCACGAAAGGCAAGCCAGACTAAAAACAAATTATTACCAGTCACTTTCTGAATATAAATAGCACTACGTAATTACGACCATGTGCATTGTTTGTTACTTTCCTTTACATGACTCACATTAATATTCTATGCTTCATGGAACTAGTGAATGTTATTTTTAAGGTTCTTCCATGGAAAAATTATCACTGCATTGATTTGAATGTAAGAAAAACACTTAAAATCGCACGCAGTAGTTCCAATAAACTAGAAAATATTGATTACAACTATAAATTAGAGCAAAATTACCTGATTCGTCAAGAAGGGAGACTTCGCAGTTGAAAAATCCACAAATAATACTATTTTGATTGAATAGCAACTACGCAATTTAGTGCGCTCGCCAAAAATATGTTCCACTAATTATGGGCAGGTGTTGTATGACGAAGACTAGAATTTGCACCTGCTAATTTGCATAAATAGTAATGTTGTTTGCCTAAGGCCCAGTTCGCAGGAATTATGTAAGTTCAGGTACTTTCTTACATAACCAATTCTGACTTCTGTTTAATCAAAATGTGAAAATACATACTAATTACTCAGTAAGAGATTTGAATAATGATATTTTAGACATAAATCTATCCGTCTAACCCTGAGACAGGATTAGGATTGAAGAATGAGCGCAAATTGTGAGCAAAGGCATTTCACTTCATAGTTTTCCCACAGGGAAAAGTGATCACCTCACTATCCCTTCATCCAACTGAGAAGATGTCACAGAAAATGATATCAATCTTTCCCTGAAGAAAAAACACGAGGGAAAAAGTCTTGAGAACTCTTTCGTTGATTTGAGGCGAAATACACACATTTGGCACTTTAATATATAGTGTGACACGTTTTCCTTTATATCCTAAGGCTCTACTGTGTAAATGCTTTTTTATTGTGCACTCAAACCATGAGTCTTGGGACATGAGGTTCCTGAGCTGATGACCCGACTCCGAATCTCTAGTGGATTTAGTGACATGACAGGTCCCCTGTCAATGATACTATTCGGTTGGATGGAAAAGTTGGTAAATCCACGTCTNATCTCTAGTGGATTTAGTGACATGACAGGTCCCCTGTCAATGATACTATTCGGTTGGATGGAAAAGTTGGTGAATTCACGTCTCGGTTTTGGAAATGGTTTCACATATTACACTTTTCACTCGACTGCTCATTCTTCACCCGACCCGGCCCGGCTCAAACCAACCAACACCTCATGTGAAATGTCATTTCAAAATTGGATTGCTCAACTTTATGGATTCAAGTGGGAATAGGCATGAGCATGGGAATCCTCGTAATACGTATGTCAAATATCATCATTTTCAAATGAAGAAAGCAAATGAAAAAATTTCAACACTGTAAGACCAGGTTTGACGATTGAACTTTTCCAAATATTTTAGTAGAGACGGATAATAAAAAGAGATCTTGACCATAAACAAATAACACTAAACCAACACTAACTCTAAATTTCATGTTGGCTATTTTTATCTAAGCCTATGATTAGGTAGACTTACTCAGAAATTAAATGCTCTACCTTTGTACTTCAAATATTTGGTCATCATTTCTCCCATAACGCAGGTAAAGAATGCATCTGGTCCTAGCGATGCCACTTTGTCCTAATTTGCGAAATCTTGTTACTCAGAAATCAAATGCTCTACCTTTGTACTTCAAATATTTGGTCATCATTTCTCCCATAACGCAGGTAAAGAATGCATCTGGTCCTAGCGATGCCACTTTGTCCTAATTTGTGAAACCTTGATGAGTTTTGCAGTTCAAAATGATGAACCAAAATTTTTCTTTTGGAATAAACTTTCTGAACTTCGAAAATCCTTGAAATTAACCCCTACAAGGAATTTCTAAAAAATTAAAAGGAAATAGTTGGGATGCGTTGAGTTAGTTTGTTTGAGGGAAAGGAATCATCCACTTTCTGCATGTACCGCCCCTGCAATGAACGTTTCGCAGAAATGGAGCCCAAGCTTTGATCAAAGGTCTGAACGAATGAGTAAATTCTACCCAACTGTGAAAACGAGTGTTTGTGCTAGTTTGTTATTCTCCTACCCAAACTAAACAGAAAACTCAAGTCCAAGCCCAAAACTCTTATTCGGTAGTAGCTATCAAGTCAAACACTACACTGGATGAATGAGACCAGAGCGTACGTTGTGTATTCAGAATATAAAGCTCCGAATTCGGTTAACAATGGAAAATGTTATGCTGTACTATGCCCTCGTCGATCAAGTCGTCTGACTGGGAACATTTCTTCTGTCTTCTTGTGACAGAGTCATTGCCAACAGGACATGCCACAGCTTCCTTTCTCATTTTCTATCCCATCAAACGACGACGACGACGGCTCTGTGTTTGTATGTTTCACCGTCCGTATGGTCTATTCTATTTTGATTTTTATTTTGCATCCAGGGCTTTCTTTTGTGTTAAAGAAAGTCTGCACAGTAGTATGCATGGTGTGGCCTTGACATAAAAGAAAAGAAAGAAATGAAGAAACGGTACTACTGTGCACACAGTGTTTTCGTTTTCACAGGTTTTCTGTTTCGACAAAAATATTGTGGTGAAGATGAATAAAAAGTAGTTTTGAATATTAGGTTAGAGTTTTTAAAAATATAGGCCTAGGCTCCTTAACAAATTCGGTCGTGACTACTCCAAATGTAGTAGTACTACAAACTTGTCAACACACCTAGTACTTGCTAATACATTTAAAATAATATTAAAAGTTCAACGAGCGGTGTATGCTTGAAATCTTTACATTTATTTTAAAATAAGCTATTACGGGTAGCTCGTGCACTACAAACAATAAGTACGACGGGTGTTTTCGTGCAAGTGAACTTCAGCTGGTGAATTTCTAAATGATTCAAACCAGGGCGAGACTGTGAGTTTTGATTTTGTCTAACTAGCTAGCTAGTTGCTTCAGCTAATAAGACAGGGACAGGATGTGAAGAGAATTGAACAATTTAGTGAGGACTGATCAAATGAGTCCATTCCATGCAAGGCATTTTACCTTTTGCTTTTACTTTTACTACATTTATTTTAAAATAAGCTATTACGGGTAGCTCGTGCACTGCAAACAATAAGTATGACGGGTGTTTTCGTGCAAGTATACTTCAGCTGGTGAATTTCTAAATGATTCAAACCACGGCGAGACTGTGGGTTTTGATTTTGACTAACTAGCTAGCTGGTTGCTTGAGCTAATAAGACAGGGACAGGATGTGAAGAGAATTGAACAATTTAGTGAGGACTGATCAAATGAGTCCATTCCATGCAAGGCATTTTACCTTTTGCTTTTACTTTTACTTGAATTCATTGCACTTGAGTCGACAATAGTCCAGAGGTAGGAACAGGAGCAAGAGTTGTACCTCTAATTTGATTTGAAACAAGGGAAATCGTATTTCCTGCTCAGAGGGCGACCGACCATCTGCAAAGGAAATTGGTTTTGATGTTGTCAGGCAGGGCAGTGTAGGAAAATGCTTCGGCTTCCACGATAAATTTCAATTTCTTCCCTGAAAGTACTTTCACCTTCAAATTCAAACTCTCAAACCTTCTGTATTCTATTTTGTTTCTATCCTTCATCCCTTCCTTCTTTTCGATCATATTATTACAACGACAATGACAAGCTCCAGTCTCATCCTAGTTCTAGCTCTGGCTCTAGCTTGCTAGAAAATTCTAGGAATTCTTCTGTTCTTTTCAAAGTAACTTGTTCTCGGTTTCCTTCCAATCCGAAATTTTGCTAACATCACAATCCAGAATCTTTCAATTTCTACTGAAGATGATTTCGGGAAAGCGAGGAATGTTATTTCATTAAAATTCATTTTTGGAAAAACAGAACAGGATGTAAGAAAATGACTAAAACTCCACGAAATTGAAAAAGAACTAGTTTTTAATTTCCATAACTCTTGACATTTAAAGATTTTTGACCGGATAATCATTAAAATGTTCATATTTAAATAAAAAATACTTCCTTAGATAAATTTTTTTGATCAATTTTATTATACTACCCTCGGTCGCTCGTATTCTTACGTGCAGAACAGAACGTTCAAAGAAATTGAGCCAATGAGCCTCTGGCTTAAATGTACAACTTTAGACAAGAATTACTCCCCACCTACCTGATCGCACGGAAAATAAAAAAAACTAGAGCAGACAGCGAAAGAAAGCCGGGCGTTGTTGCATGTATAAGAAACTTATTAAGGATTTTCACTTTCCACGCAGAACAAAGGAAAGAAGACGACGCGGCGGTGGATCACCTTTCATGACCGCCACTTCCTCAGTTGTACTGCCACCGCGGCTGGTTTTTAATTTGATTGAACCAAATTAAATTTACGAGGAGAGTAGTACAAGACAGTAAAAGTAAAAGGTTTCTCTTGGCAAACCAAGGAAGTAAATGGCAAGGCAATGGCAATGGCAATTGTGTGAAAGCTTTCACGGTATGACACTCGCAAGGGCACGGCTCGTTCGTCACAGACAGAAATAAAATTGGTTTAGGTTTGTTCCAAAGTGCGGGTAGGATGTTAGAAATCAGCAAAGTGCTCCGACTTCCGGTTTGGACGAATAAAGTAGTATTTATTAAAAACTGGTTCAAGGGAAGTGTAGCCAATCCAACTTGTTCATTATGAACTAGCATTTACGTATAGTGGCCAGAGCTGAGAACTTGATAAATTGAACCGAAAAATGGGAATTCAGCAAACTACTGGTTGAATTACTCCAGTAATTTAGCGCTATGCGCAATAATACGAAAATATTGTAACAGTTGGATAAGTTTGCATGGAAGAAGGATTTTAAGAAAGGCAAAACAAACTAAAATTAAGGCTAATCCTCGATTCGGCACAATTTCTTAGAAAAGTGCTCTACTTAATTAAAGGTCTCAAATGTTAAATAAAATACGAAAACATGCTCAAAGACTTCCTAGAATTCTGATTTTCGAGCATTGCGTGTTTTTATACCCTTTCCTAGTACTCTGTATAACTATTTTCGCTTCATTAAATTATATCAATTTCAAGCCCCGTAGCACAAGTTGGATGAAGAGATGAATTGCTCCGGTCGCCAAGTTACGGATGGCTAGCGACGTCGCTTAGCTGGCACGTGCAAAATTTTCTTAACCACGCATATTTATTTGCTCCAGTAAAATTCCATAATCCGAATAAAATTCTAGCTCGAGTCGAAATATTTATTTGCCTAGTCCGCTGTACTTTTGGGGATTAGAGCTCCATGTGTCCGAACATTATTCCTGAGACAGGGTTGCCTCCATATGAAAATAATTTCACTGTCCAGTCCAATGTCTGCGTCCATAGGATACTCTTATCAGGCTAGTAATTGAAATGAACTACGTAAACATGTCCAGTGTTAATCCCAGTGGTGTATTCGATGTATCAGAGTGTTATTAATGAGCTCGTGTCATTTAGGCCTAAGCCCTAGGCAATTAACTTTATTCAACAAAACACTAAAAAATTTAATTGCCTTGGACAGTCGCAGAAGAAACTTCCAAATTACGTCTACGCAAGGTTATTTTCTACTGGGTAATTCTATTTTTGTTTGGTTAATTTACACAAGGATCAGCTGCATGTAGTCCCGGAAGGGCTAAGTAAGATCACGTAGAGCAATTGCCAGGAGACATGTCTTCGTCTTGGGTTAAAATTACACAAGAAAAGTAAAGGCTCACATGGTGTGTGTGTTGGGATTGGGATGTTGGTTTGGCTAGGCTTGGTCTGGTCATTTTAATTTATTTTTTCAGGAAAGCACGTCCGACTGTGATGGGTTGGATTAGAATTGTACGTACATTGTGCTTCCTTCTCATAAGGATCAGCGCCGTGAAACTGGATAAATCTTACTTAGTACATAGTCAACGGGTTAGATGAAAAGGAAAGGGTCACGGTCTAACAGAAGCAGCTAAGCAAAAGTAAATAAACAGAAAAAAGGTAGCTGTAAGTGTTGGATAATTATTGATTGTATTTTACTTGGAATTAGGTTTAAAAATACAGGAATTAGTACTTCGCGCAGAGTATGCATGTTTAATAACTATCATCACCATTTCCCTTATATTAAAAATTTTCCGATATTCTGAATGGAAAACCTCTGAAATAGCATTGGAGGTAAAAAAAACTTTTGATTTTTTTGAAAAATCGAGTTCAATTTCTCCTTACTTGGAGTACATAAGATTGAACGCTGTTGCTATTGCGTTGCTNTTTTTTGAAAAATCGAGTTCAATTTCTCCTTACTTGCAGTACATAAGATTGAACGCTGTTGCTATTGCGTTGCTCTTGCTCTCTTATCCTTTCCTTGTCTTCACTATCACTTTTATCTCATGATTGACAAAATTGAATTGAATAGAAAGCAAGTGTCAAAGTTTTTCTTTCTCTCCTGTCCTGTCCTGTCTAGCAATCCTACGGGAAGAGAAGAGTGCAATGCAGCTGAGCAATCGAATGAAAAGCTTTCATGGCTCATTCATAACTCCATTCTCACATTTCCTCACCTTTGTCCTCTTCCAGTAAAAGTCAAAGTACTTCAGACGAATTGGACCTCTGGACTTGACTTAGTACGCAGAAAGTAATGAGGGTTATTTTTCTTTGTCATTTGACTGACAGAAACATTTCGTGTGTGTGTCACTAACCCATTAGTCGGATTTTTACAACAACGATAATAAAAATAAGAATAATGTGAATTTGGCAAAGGATTTCACATGTGAAATATCAGAAAACATTGAAAATGTTGAAACGAATAATTTTTTGTCGAATCCACATCCAAAGGCAAAATCTGCAATTTATTTTTAAGAATACTTTTATCATTTCCATTCCAATCCAAGCTTAGCTTCATTCCTTTTCACCTCCGGCCACAAAATCTTATTTGGCTTCTTATTGAATTCCGTCTGTAAAAAACTTGCGTTTACGTTCTCGCTTCACTGATTTCTGAGTAAAATTTGATTGCAGAGTACTTTCACGGCTAAAGCAAATTCTTCGAACTGAGGGGCTCAAAAGTAAAACTCGTTGAAATTTACTGACACTTAGCCATGTCCCTCATATTCTGTTACTGTTTGGACGACCCGTCATTGTCAAAAATGTTCATAGTCACAGTAATACAACATTTGAATCCTTGCCAAAACTTTTTTACTCTTTCCTGGAAGCTTTACTGAGAGTTTCTGTAATATGAACCTCGATTTTAAATAGCCACCTGAGGGGACCAGTCGTCGCTGTAAACAGAGAAATTCTGAAGAATTTAAGTCCAGTCTAGTCCAAACGTGTGGTTTAGTGTAAGGCGAGAAAGGCTAGAAAATCCAAGGCAAGCCTGTATAATCAAGTGGAGTGAAAGCAGGAAGGGAAAGTTCTTCCGTTTCTTTAGCCTTAGTGGAGCCAGGCAACTCTTCACCCGCTACGACCAAGCCAAGCCAAACCGAGGAGAGGGTATTTTGTCAATCCCGTGGCTCCGAAAAATTCAGTTGACTCTCTGGAGCCGGCTGGACTAGTTCATTGCGTTCTTGTCAAGAAAAAGACACAGGCTTTGAGGGAAAATAAAAGAACAATTACTCTCAAGTGGTTTCAGTTATTGTTACGACTTCACGACACACTCACTCACGAGCTAGAGCGTCGCGTCATCTCCTTCCAAAACAAAACAAACGGTTACTCCACTTTCATCCCCAAAATTGTTTAAAAGATAAGGAAATATAAATATGTATGAGGGAAAGTAAAGTAGAGACGGACTTGTAACGGAGTGAAAAATCTGACTGGAACAGGAATATTGGATCACACAGTAAAATAATTCTTTTGATTAGACTGTCTCAATTTTTCCTAGCCAGGATTATTAAACTTTGATATCAAGGGCAGGCGGGAACAATACAGTTGGCATTGGCACAAGATTTGTACTGGAGCTGAAGTAATTTTTAGCAAGCATTACCAAGTTTTTTATTCTTCAAGTACTCAAAATAAAAAATCACCAGAACAAAAACTTGGCTATCAGTTTTATTGGACTGGCTGGGCTGGGACGAACGCCGAAGAAAGTGAATTACATGAATGGTAAGTCTCTCAAGTCCTATTTCCTTCTGCTTTTCTTTTCCGTTACGACAATTGTATCAATGGGTAAAATAAATACTACTGTCAGCCCGGTCGGTCTTTACATACTTTATTTGTCAAGGCTCTGCACTGGGTGAAGTCAAGTGTTCAAATGAATTGACTTAGTCCCAAGAAAATAGCTGGTGCTGGCAAGGCAGGCAAGGCTAGGATAAGATAGATTCAGTTTTATATTTTTCTTTCTATGAAAGACCAAGAAGAAAACGTCTCGTCCAAGGAAAGATTCAGTAGATAGACAAGCCATAGGATAGAAAAGTTTCATCTTCTCTAGTATGAAGTTTGCTTTTATTAGAGGAAAAAGCAAGGACAGAGCAGTAATCTCCACCGACAATTCTTTCGGCAATGCATTGCAACTTACGATATGAATTCTCGGGATGATGCTCTCGACATCGACTTGGGTCAAATAAATCACTTAATATTTGCCAATTATTTGACAAGAAGCGATGGCGGAATTTTGGCACGAACAAAAGTTTTCTATGCAGGCAGACGCAGAAATTGAAGTTCATGGTCATCCGATTCCGAGTCGTTGAGTTTAGCATTTGGTTGATTAAACTTGGCGGTTTTTGGGTTTTTCGGAAGTTGCCGGTGTCTTGTACCGTACGTGACAAATGAAATGTTTTTGCTTTGTGAGATTTGAAAAGAAAAGCCAAGAAGTTTACAAGTCTAGTCTAGTCTTATAATTACAAGGATATTTTAATTGCTTTTAACTCCTTTTCTTCGGCCTTACAATAATAATAATAATGTCTAGCACGAGTGATTCGCTTAATTTCTTCACGATGAATGCTATCGTTGGTAAGTTGATAAAGATTTATAGAGTGTAGAGAGAGTGGAAGCGAAACAAATCTTGACGGACCGTCTGAAACTGATGGACTTCATTCTCTTGGTTTGTTTTACTTTTACTCTCGTCAGTATGAATGACACTTGAGAATCCTTTTCTCTTTCTCAATTAAAATGGATAATGTGACTTGTTTCTTCGGCTGGACTGACGGGCGAGACATGAGATCTTAATTATGACAAAATAAACTTTACAAATACAACAGAAATGAAAGTCCGACCGTGAAACTAATATTTAAACTCTTTTGACATTGACTCATTTGCTACGCGACATAATTCTCTTAAACCATTCACATTTGTTCCTCGGTTCGTTTTGAAAACCCTAGAAACTCATAAATCTTTTGGAGAAGAGACGAGTGTCACAGACACCCGCCTTGCCTTAAATTCTTACATAATAATAAGAAAGCACGTTCTATTATGTCTTGTCTCGTTAGACTTGGACTTGGAGTTGGCTAGGCTGTTAAGAATAGAAATGTTTGATGATTGCCCCATTGTGTATTATAAATGTAATAAATTCACGCCATGGGATGGTTGGAATTTATCTCCTTCCAGTTTGCTTCCTACAGAAGCACGATGTTCAAGAAACTGTCCTGGTTCTGGAAGCTTCATTCACTTCTTCTAGTGTAGCATTCGAAATCGGATCACTTTACTTTTAAATGGCTGAAGGTTGAGAATGAAAATGGGAAAGTAGAAAAAGTTATGAGAACAGATTTTTTGAAGTTTTTTTAGAATGAACTTGGAAAATTGATGCCGATCCAATTTTATAATTCTTGCTATATAATTGCAATTGAATTTACAGATCAGAATCTTCAGAGTTGCGAGATATTTAAAACTTTATGTATTATACTACTTTCCTGCTTGAATTTGAAGATTAAAATTTTAAAAAGTTCTGCAAAACCTTCTGCATAGTACAAAGTGTGGTTTCGAAAAATTGTTAGAGTAAGTGACACATCCTGGTTGGGGCGGCCATGCAAGTTTCGAGTCTATTTTGTGCATTCACAAATTTGACAGTGACAGCTGGCTCGGCCCGCTCCAGAACTTTTTTCGCTGGCTTATTATTTAATTTAAAATACACGCGTGCTGGTTCACAGTTTTCTCTTCCATTGGTTCGGGTACGCCAAAACCCTCAGTCTTGTTAGAACCAAAAACTTGTTCTTCGTTCTAAATAATTTGTGATGCTACTGCCATTGCCAGTTTATTAAAGTTTTTCAATAGGTTCAACACACATCGGGCATCTTTGCTCTCATATTTCTTTCCCGGAGAAGATAAACCCGTCCAGATTATATTGTACATGCAAAAAAAACTGCAAAAGCAATTGTTCGACGCAGGACGCGTTCCTTTTTTGTGATAAAAGATGGCTATTTTTTCTAGAGCATCAACTATCAATCATGCTGTGGTTCAACTACTAGGATTTTTTGTTGTAGTCAATCATCCGGGTATCATAAATTCGAGATAATTCAGATGGGCCGTTAGAGATGTACGAGGCAGTTGTTTTGTAATGTATTAGCTGCCCGGAAAAAACTACTTCTTAATTTATCAACGGGATTATTATTAATTTTAGTTCAAAAGGTGTTTAATACCCGAATATTATATTAAACATGAATTTTCGTATAATTAATTCCACACAATTTTCCAAGCTAATGACAAATTTTGCTAAATACGTCCTCCAATGACAAATTCTGTGTGCACAATACTTTAGTTAGCCTGACCTGAAACGCCTCGTATAAACTTGACTCCCCTTGGCTTCAGGCTTGCCATTTCTCATCTTTCGTAAAAAGCCTTACTTGGCAAAAAATTTCCAAAGAGCTGCTGGCTGGGCTTTAAAACGCATTTTCCGTTTGCCGTAAAAACTTGCTTGACGAAACGGATTCTCTTCACCTTCTTCTACTTTCTGAGCTTAGGTTTTTTGTGTGACATGATCTATCCGGTCGAGGAGGGTATAAAGTAATGTAACAAAATATCTTGTGCCTCTGCCTCTGCTCTGCTTCTGCCAAGAGTACTTTGAGCTGAATAAACTGAATGGGATGGAGAATGACAAACCTAAAACCCATTTTTCATTCAGCCTCTAAATCCTAGTGAAATATATGCAAAAGTTCTTTCCCTCCCTTGCTTTTACAACGCGGACATGCATGTACAGTTGGCCCACCCGTAATGTCAAAGTTGGCTGATGCCTTTTGCCTTGCCTTGCCTTTTAACATTTATGACCTGGGCATACCAGTGGCAGTGGCAGTGGTAACGAAGAAAAATTCTGGTGCTCTTGGGTTAAATCTATCATGTTATTCCAGAGTCATGGTCATATAACCCCACCCAATGTAAGTATGACATATCAAGTCATGTAAAACTTTAACCAGGCATTAGGCAAGACAAGGTATTGAAATAATTTATTAGGTAGAATGTCCTGAGTGCACGAACTGTGATCGGAAGGGTTAGACTCATGACTATGGAGAAAGCAACTCTGCAAAATTCTTCCGTAGAATTCTCAAAAAAAAATTCCACATTAAAATTGTTAGTTTCGCTTTTGCTTGTGCATTCAATTCACTTTCCCTCATTATAAGTTTTAATTTGCCAATTTCTTGTACTAAGTTTTCATCTTGTACAGCAAATTTACTTCCTTGGTACTAAACTAAAGCAAAGCAAGTTTTTGAGTACGAAGAAATTCGCCAAGGAAGGAAATGATGAGATGCATAATGAATTGCTTCCTTTTCAATAGAATTAACTTTCTCTTACTAAAGTTTTGCATACATACTTTCCAGGTGGTTGAGCAAATGGTGCTAAGAAGGAGGATGTTCTCTCATCGATTTGTCAATACAAGATTTTTGCACTGTACTACTACTCCTGCAACTTTTGTGCCAATTAGGACCAGATTTTTACCATGAAGATGGAGAATAGAATGAAAGCAGCAGCAGCAGCTTCTCGACTTTTTGTCTCCTCAAGTCAAGAGTTTCATAATGATGGAGAGAGGAACCCGGATTTTGATTTTATGGCCAATGCTGGGCTAAGTGAACCGAATGAATTTCTTCCTCCGGAACATCCAACTGCAATCACTATCAACCAAAACCATTCCCAGTTCTCTGAAGAGGCTTCCTCTTGTTTGTACAATAATCGGTCTGTGAATCATTTGTCACCCAAAGCTACTACTTCTCTCCTGGATCCATACAAGAATCCAATCTTTCCTAGTTTTGGCATTGGGGATGAATGGGAAACTAAACCTTATTGTAACGTCAGTTGGGATGGCATGCTTTGTAAGTTTCTATTTAATTAGGACTATGGCTAGGCTATAGTGTTAAATCCAATTAAAACTAAAATCAGAGCACTACTGAATTGAGTTCATTTCAATTCAATTGAGTCACTCAAAATCAATACTGCAAAATAACCCAAAATTCGGTGAATATTGACATACCTTCATCTGATTTTTATCAAGAGAGTATAAAATGAGTCAAAGTTCAATTTTATTGATTGATCTTTAGGTTGGCCAGAAACACTTGCAGGAGAAGAAGCGGTTTTACCCTGCTTTCCGGAATTACACGGAGTGCGCTATGATACATCAAGTAAGTCAGATTTCATGACATTCAATGTAATTAAGTTTGATGTTGGTCCTGGATGAACAGGATTTATCACAAGATTCTTCAAAAAGGGTATACAAATTAATAGTGCGCTATCACTAATTGGATCTACTTTTTCGGCCAAGTGAATTTGAATTATTGGCAACCGTATGTATCACCTAGTAACGAATAGTCTTGAGGAATCTATCGATTCATATATGTTTTAACTCCACTTCCTCTTTGCCTGGCTTATTTAAGCAAGCAAAGAGGAAAGCAGCTGATTGAGGTCATCCATTAATTTGATTACAGAATGCCGCCTTTCCCTTTCCTAATATTTGAACTGCGTTTCCTTACTGAGCCGAGTAAGTAATTAACAGGTATTAGTTGCAACTCGTTCGATGACGATACGAGTGAGTTATAAGATAGTTTTGGATATGAGCAAGTTGAGATAATTGAGTTTAATATTGTAGGTAGTGGAGTGGTCGCAGTATTTGCTCCAATCGTTACTATGAACGTTTGGGTGGATGCATCTAGATATTACTTTTTTATTAGAGCTCATATTTAGATCCATTCTTACGGCTTAAGCATTAGACTCATTCAGATTTTATTAGTTAAAAACTGTTTTGATGTCATTAATTTCACACAGAAAATTAAAACTAATTTAAGGCACATTCCACTCAAACAAATTAATTATGAAAATAAGTTGTGTGATTTAAATCAAGATTCAGAAAGATGAAAGCATTTAGGGTTCTTATCCAACACTTATAATTTATGAGATGTGCATCGAATGGAGCAACTATAGATAAGGCTAGTTAAAAGTAATCGCATGTCCGTACAATTATAAACTGCACTGTGCTGAAAAGAAGAGCACATTATACGGTTTCTTTGTAATAACAACGTAAAGGCGAACAAACATTCTGCTAAACCCATTGAATGCGATTCCTGCAAAACTTACCACAGCAGTGGGAGTAGTTGTTACATATTTGGGATTTTATTGCAAGATATAAAATCCTCAAAATCTGCCAGTAAATATTTACTACGTAGCTCAGCCGCATTCCTGTAGAGTTAATAAAGTTTTACTGAAACAATGTATTCTGTTTTAGTGCCTTCGTAATGAACTATACGATAGAGACTGCACTGTGCTGTGCATTATATAAATTCCACATTGCGGTTTGTGGTGAAATTCAAAGATTCATCTCTCTTTTATTTCTGGAGGCGATGCCTCCCTGTTTCTTTTTACTCAATTTGCCAGGAAAGACAAAATAACTTTTCTCTTTCGTTCGTTCTCGCTCATTTTTCTACTCTGAGTTTGGAGTTTGGATGAACATCATGATACGAATTTAATGAGTTGAAAACAATGGGGAGGACCAAGAATAATTTATTTGAAATCTGCTTGGGTCTAGTATACTCGTTATAACTACTAGTCTTGTTTTTAAGACCTCATTAATAGTTCACTATGCTTCAGATTTATTTAAGTGGCATTACTTACCCAGTTCCTTCCTTCCGTCCTTAATTCCCAATTGAATTTGCAAAAGTTGAAAATAATGACAAGATGAAGGCACTAAGCACTACTGCTAAATATTTGAGACTATACTTGAAATAACTTTTGTTCAAGTGATTCTGATTGAGCTAAACGAAGCTCAGCCCAAATCAAATCTTTTGCTAAACTTTTCTTTAACAAAGAGTAAAAACTTTGTGAATACCAAAACCTTATGAATCAAAGAGAAATGCAAACAATAAATTTTGTTCGGAGAAATGTGAAACAAATACAAAAACTTGAGAAGAGAGTTTCCCTTGTTATTAAATGTACGAGAATTGCCTCTTTTCTTTCTGTCAGCGTTTGTTGCTTTTAGAGTTTGAAATCGACTGATGCTTACATAACGGATCAAGTTGTTTCGAATCTGTTTTAACCTAACCTACCAACCAAGTGGGAAGAATATTGACTTTAGGCCTTCAGCATTACTAAGACCCACTTTGCTTTCACTTACAGTTTTTTTTGTACTTTTAGTCTTGTTTGCATTTTTGTTTCTCTTTCCCTCCTAATGGCTTCCCATTGACGTGAAACCTAAAAGCAAAAGAAAAAAAGAAACAGGCAAGATTCACATTCCACTACTTAGGCTCTTTCACTCTTCATATTTGCGACAGGTAGAAAAAGTGAGTTAAAATATTCATGCATGTGGTTGACTCTACTTGCTCGTATTTTTCTGGCGTTGCGGAATAAGTACGATTGTGTACTACGGTAGGATATTTTCATAGCAGTGACAATGGCAATGTCAATCTTTCGAGTTTAGAGTTAGGTCAGGATAAAATTTTAAAAGCGGATACCGGAAATCCAACTGTCGGGCAGGCTAAGTGCTTTCTCATCCAAATCCGACTGGCAAGTTGCAAGGCAATAGTGCTGATGATTCTGATTAGCTAGTAAATTTTGAACATTTGCGTGAAACTAATTGGGCTGGAGAGTAAGACAACTCGGAAAGTAATGTGATAGGGGAAGTGTTAAATGTACGAGGCGTGTGTATTAATGCATTTCATGTGAACCACACGCACCTGGCCATTTTCACTTTGGGCAGTGTACAGGAAAATGTCAAGAATTCTATAATGCGCTGTAACTTTACTTTAGAAAATGCAATAAGCAAACATCCGAGCTTCTCGAACTCCAAAACTTTTTAAACCTAATTGTATAAACAATAGTTATTCATAAATTCCGGATGGACGTCTTATAGAATACTTAAATAGAATGCAAACTCCCAGAATTCCACACCTGATTTTTGTCACTTTTATTTTCACATTTACTAGAGACAGCGAGTCGCCTTTGTCAATTAGACGGGTATTGGCAAAATCGTACAAATTATACAAACTGTCACCCAATGCCAACGATTCAAGGAGGAGATGAAAGTGCTCTGCTCATCACGACTGGAATTTACCTCGTTGGATACTCACTTTCACTCTGTCTTCTGGGAATTGTGTACAAATTATACAAACTGTCACCCAATGCCAACGATTCAAGGAGGAGATGAAAGTGCTCTGCTCATCACGACTGGAATTTACCTCGTTGGATACTCACTTTCACTTTGTCTTCTGGGAATTGCCATGATTATTTTCATCTCATTCAAGTACGTGCTATGCTTGCCTAAATCAACTAGGCTAACTAGTTTATCAGAGCATTTTAATGATTCCACAACTACATTTCTTGTCAATTAAAATAAACTATTCGGTATGTTTTCTCACTAGGGAACTCAGGTGCTTACGGAACAAGATTCACACTCATCTCATAATTACATATATTTTATCTGACACGCTATGGATTGTGACTAGTTTCATGAGTTCACAGGTAATTCTCTTCGCCATCCACAATCCAGATCAAAAATTATCGTGAACAATTTTAATAAAATTATTAAATTCATGACGCCCTAGTTACATCCTACCTGAGCTAATTTCACTATGATTTAATTTTTTAGGCCAACATGCGAAGCTCGAATCATCACGTCTCCTGTGTCACATTCATTCTTCTTCACTACTTCCACATGACCAATTTTTTCTGGATGTTTGTCGAAGGTAAGTGCTAATGCATCCATGCAATGGAGAATCGAATCACCACGTCTCCTGTGTCACATTCATTCTTCTTCACTACTTCCACATGACCAATTTTTTCTGGATGTTTGTCGAAGGTAAGTGCTAATGCATCCATGCAATGGAGAATCAATTTTCTTCTCCTTTCATCAGAGTAATTTGAGCAAGTAACCTTATGAACATGACAAGGCTAATATCATAAATGTAATGCACCTGTAGTCACAAAATCCTTCTTCAACGAAACCGACCAGACTCCGGGTATCTTAGAAACCCCACCTTAATTTTCTCTCCAATTATATTTAAACTTCGAACAACTTCACAGTTTAATCCTTCTAGGTTTATTGCCTTAATCCAATAAGTATTTTCAATAATTTATTGAAGTCAGAGATTTCCTTTCGATGTAGAATTCATCATTTGTCATCCGAATCCTTTGCCCGTCCAGTCATTAAGTAGGAAACTTATTTGGAGAAAAGATTAGGAATCTTTGGTAGATTAGACATTATTAAATAAGTCTCAAAGTTGAGCGCCACGGGTACTTCCCCTGAGAAATACGCCCGAAGAACAAAATCCTTTTGATGATCATCACCTTCCCTATTATTAGGATTAGTACCAAAAGTTATTTGAGGAGAGGCAATTTAGGCAGACCGACCTATTGCTTTCTTAAAAGACTTTACGTAGAAAATCGATCAAGCAGGAAAGAAAAAATAATTATTAATGCACTTTTCACCTATTCTATATAGTCCCTTCAAACTACTCAAAGTCAATCCTGAAGGATTAATTGCCATTAGGTTTCCATTTAGTTAAGCATGGCTGGGCTAGCCTGAGCTTAATGTCAGGTCAGGTCAATTTCATTACGTGTGTAGTTGAAATCTGAGCTTATTTGAGATAGAGATAAATTTCCTCTTTTGACGCCCTGGCGTCCTAAAAGAAAAGGTCACAAGTCGTATGTATGTATAATTTCATAAATGGTTGAGCAAAGGGAAAGTGAAACAGGATGCAGAGGGACTTCCTGACCTGACAGAAGAGATTTTAACCCGATTGCTTTCACATTGCTATGGCAGGCAGGCAAGCATACTTTATACACATACGGCCATGTCCATGCCCATATGTACGTAATAGTAATTTAATTTTACACATGTAGAGCCCACATGCTTACATGTATATAGAAATATGTACGTTATAAATTATATTTCCTCCTCTTGGGAGCGACCAAGAGGAAATTGTGTTTGATGTGATGTAATCAAGGAGTAAAAGCTAAAGCTACAGGGGAAATCCGGATACGGACTTTCACTCTGTACTTTGCTTTTGCTTTCATTTGTGTGTGTGTTTGTCGTTCCCCCGATCCATCATAATATCGTGGCTGATAATCATAATGTATGAGGTGATTTTATCAACGTATTCATAAGAAAAATCAGACCGGATATGGATGTAGGCTGACCGGACGGAAGTCTGGGTCACATAAAAAGTGTTATTTTACATATTAATTACAAATGAATTGTAAAACTACGAGCATGTAGCTATGAAATGTAGGAAACCTAGGCTAGCCCAGCTAATTTTCATTTTAGTTGGAAGAAAATTAAATTTTGGAAGAGAGGAACCACATCAGAATATCTAAAAGCTTTTGGGGGTGGAGGTTGAGGAGGAAGTAGAAAATAATTTTAGCTCTACTCTTCGTACATTTAGTCCTGTGCTGTGATCCGATTTCCGCACCCATTAAAGTGAGTTAAATGAGAATTCTAGTGGAAAGTCAGTGAGCTGGGGGCGCTATGCTGTATCCCAGGAGATTTTCCGGTTTCTTTCCCTTAATTAGACCCGTTTAGTGCGTGACTTGTATTAATTGAAGCCAATTTGTGAGAAATCGGTCGACCCAATTCAAGGAGTTAAATTTTAAGAGTTGAAACTTGACGGCTGAGCTGATTCAAGTTTAATA
>WJEZ01001296.1:0-18423 GCA_009869925.1 Thalassaphorura encarpata | reverse complement strand
ACTGGCTAATAGTTTAGTCAGTCTAGTGCAGCTGCCATTAGCCTAGCCATTATTCCGGACCAGGGTGCTAAAGCTAAAGCTAAGCGAGTGCATTACCCAGCTAGAATTCAATTATGGGTCATTTTCTTTTGTTATTTTCAAAATTCAAGGTTTAGTGACTTTGAATGCAAATGCACATCAATATTTTATTATTTGTAATAGGACAAAAACATGCATAAAGCATGACCATGGCCAAAACGAAAATAATTATTATGACTATGACTAATGGTTTCGACGGATTTTGCGTCATTGGGAAAACACGGAATACGGCCAGGCAATTATTTTACAATTTGTCATGATTTTGTTATTACATTACAAGTTTCATTTTTGTTGCTCTACCTTCAAAGATGTTTACATGTTCCAACCAGCTTTAGAAATAAACGTGCAGAAAACAATAGCCACAAATTCTGCAAAAAAAACATTGGCAACTTTTTTAGAAAGTGTCAAGTGTGAATTAATATTTTAAGACTTACCACTAATTCTGACTCCAAGCTTATCCCCGGCGGTATTGGCATTGCTATTTGCACTGGTAATATTATTTTGAGATTGGCATTCCTTTTCCAAATCAATTGGGATGAACGGTTCTATCAATTTTGTAAAAGTTTTGACCATACATGGATCTGGACATCCTGGGACTTGCATTTTGTAAGGCTGCACCTTCGTATCGTTTCGATATGAAACCTGAGTGTAGAAATTAGTCAAGGTCAGAATGTATCAGAATTAATTTACTATGATTTCGAACCTCAATAAAATAATTTGGCTCTTGAGATGTACCAGTGCCATCTTCAACGTACAAGTCCACGATTAGAGTATAGGAAAAATCAATCCATTGTCCATTCCAAATTCCAAGTGTATCCAGCATATTCCCAAGAATCATATCATGCCCAGCGTACAAATACATTTTCCGAGATTCTTGATTTTCCAATTTGTTTTTTATCGTTTCTAAAAATTTAGAGAGTAAGGGTCCAGCAGATAATCTTTTCAATTCCTTTGTGAGTGAAAGTGATTGGAAACCATAGGACAAAATTCTCATTTTCTCAGGAGAGAACAAAATTCCTTTGGACCATTCGGGAATTGAAAAGTTGTGGAGATACTAAAAAATGAACAGAAGCCAAAATTAAATGAGTATTTTTTTGCATGATTTTTTCATACCTGAATGTGAATAGTGCCGATAACCCCTGCCCCAAGGACCAATGTTTTCATTGGAAATGCCGACTTGTCTCGAATGAGTTCAAACAGTTCCAAATTATCATTCGTGTGTTTAGTGACTTCAGGAGATTTTAAGACTTGTTTATAAAGTTCCTCGTACCTTGGACATTTTTTGACATTTTTTACGTTTGAGTTGTAGACTTTTGGTTGAAGTAACTGGAATAAATAGAAAAGTTAATACTTTCTTGGACTTTTATAATTTATTAGTAAATTCTACCGTATCATATTCCGCTGGAATCGAATGAACAGGAAAAAGTCCCCATTCGGCATCTGAAATTGATTTTGCTTTTGGTTTTCCATCTGATTTATAAAGTCCAGAGAGGAGGGCTTGGGCACTGAGAATATTCCGATCATAGTCAGAGCTGACCATATGAACTTCCGTTGATTTGAATTTTTTACTCAAAAATCCATTGTATCTTTCTCTCAAAAATTCCCCCAATTCATACTGGCCCAATTTGCCCAACTATTCAGAACCAGAAAGCTTGAAGAAAAATTTGGAGTATTTTTTTATATTTCTTACCTCTGTAAGTTGACCCCAACCATCTGGCCAATTTGATTCATCTTTGAATGGGTCGTTAGGGTAAGGCCCAGTTGGAGATCTTACGCCGTGTCTGAACAACTAAAGACAAATTAATCAGAATTTTGAAAGCAAAGCATTAATCAAACTCACAATTTGACTCAACACAAGTGTTTTCTCTCCTCGTGTGGATTCTATTAGACATACTGCAACAGCAGCAACAATTAAAATTATGTTACACCACTGGAACACTGAACAGCACCGATTTCTCGTCATCTCAACGACAAAATTAGAATGGAACATGAAATAGGAACAGGAACAGGAGTAATCATTTTTGAAACATTTTAGCAAGTCAAGGCTAAAAGGGCAATTTATCTTTTATCATAAATTCACAGACTATGTTAGCAGGCCATATGTATGTCATCTGCATATCAAGGGAGGTCATTAGGGTGAATGTGTAAATCTGGTATAATTAAGAAAAACCAGCTAGATACTAGTGCACGGCACAGACACATGCACATGCAAAAATTGAAAGTTGTAACTATTACAAAGTTATCAAGAAAATAATAAAATATTATCCTAGATGAAATAGTACTGAAGTTCTAAATTCAATTACCAGTCCTCTACACTTCCTTATGAAATTCAACACATTGTCGTGAATTATTAAGGTCGGATGTAGAAACAGATGTGTAAAGATTTCAACACTTTCGGAAGGATGAGGTGAAAGAATAACAAACATTAGAAACTTCGTTTCGTTCTGCACTGAATTTTTTTAGAAATCTCCTATAAATTCTAGTTTCTAATGCCCTGCTAAATATTTTAAGCATTCCATTTCTGATACTTGGAATCGTTTAATAAAATTATAAAAATTTCTCAGAGTGAAACAAAGTAAGTAGATCTCGGGTGCACTGCCAAGAATGATTTATTTTGAATTTACTTTTACACAAGAAATGTTAAAATAGAAACCAGAACCGAAAACTATGTATTTATTGAGATGTTTAAATAATATTCAAAAATTGTAAACGCCTGACTAATAAAATTGATTAAAGATAATGCAACAATTTTTTGAAACTGTTCACTTGAGCCAAGTCGTGAGTTGTTGCAGGATTTGAGCACGAGCTGCTTTTAATTGTGGAGGATCATTCGGGGAATCTGGGTACATGTTGGCGCAATGTGCTGTGCCTGAAAATCAAAATCGAACTTAACAATTTTCCAGAAAGTTACATACAGGCTTAATTTCAACTCACCATCAATAAAAATGACAGGATTGTCATTCGTTGTTTCATTTTGAGCAGTAATTCCCAAGGAATGCCATGGGTCGATGGATCCATTCACAAAAATCACACGCGTCACTTTGATATTCCTTCCCCCATAATTTGTATTAGACCATTTGATGGCTTTGTTGATAAAATCTTCAGAAAATCTAACAAAACGCATAAAATTAAATGAGATTTTAATCTGCGAAATGAATTTATCATTTCCTTACGCTTTTCCATAAACATCTCGACACTGACGAACTGAAAAATTGATACCAAAATCCTGCCCAAATGGTTGATCCTCTAAATCTGAGCTTTGATAAAATCCAAATTCAGTACACGTCTGATAAGTCCATTGTCTCATGCCGGATGCGACTGAACTGTCCCATTTTGTTTGTTGCATGTCTTTGACTAATTTACTATACTTGAAATCTGTACAATTCTGTCCCGTAGCATTCAACATGAGTTCATTCACTTTGGCATATTTTTGCATTGGAGTTGTTTCATCGGATGAGGTCATGATGTCACAAAGGGTTGAAATTGTAATGTTTGCAGTGCTTGACCCTTCAAATGCTCGATTATCTTCATTGTACTGGACAACCTCATCAAAATTCCCAGCCATCGACTCAAAGAAATTAGAGACGTCTTTGGCATTATCTCCTCTGAAGTCGTCACAAAGTCTGGAAGTGAAATTAGCGTGATTTTTTTAACTTAAGTCAAATTCTTGAGTTACTCAGTCATTATTCTTGATGACGGACGAGTGACAAATGAAAAGTTTTTTTTAGCGTTGACGTACTGACTGGCACCAAATAAATTATTATAGAATTGACCTAATTGGGTATGTCAAATTTGAAAGTAGCTAATCATGCAAACTTAATTTCTCCAGCTTGTTACCTTTGTCATACTCATGCATTGTCGTCATTGCAGTTTCTGTGCGGGTTTTTATTGACTTTAAGCCCATGATTTTTGTGCGGTGCCCATTGGAGTAACCATATGTTTAATTAGCTCATATTTTCTAAAATCCTTAAACTTCTGATGGGTACGCTACTTTTACACATGTAAATTTTAAGCATAACTGTTGCAACTAGTACATTTAGTGTAGACGACTCACTTGAAATTCTTTTGTAGCATCCACCACCCAGTCCTTCGTTTGAGTAAACCTTCCATGCTGTGAACAGCTTCTTGGATTTGACCCACACATTTTGAATTCGTCCGTTTGATTGAGTCTCTTACAACGCCAAGGTATTCTGAAATTTTAGTACTAATTTGTTTAAATCTGCATATGAAATGTGTGGGGAACAGGAATACCGATTCCTTTTATATTTGTGTTCAATCTAGTTTCGCATTTTAAAACAGTTATGTTATGGCTGAACTTCCACTGTAAAACTAGGCAATTTGTTCTTGTCGCTAATTATTTATAAAATTCCCATGTTTTACCTTTAAAATTGAGTTTAGCTTCCAAAGGTGCAGATGTAGAAACGGAGGCATAGACCAAATGCGGGTATTTGAGCCGATACCAGGCTGCTAAGCTACCCGGGTAGGATCCACCAAACGCAATCCATTTGTTATCCTAATTTGCATATAAAATTTATACCAGTAGAGATTAATCTGTCTAGTCTAGCTCAAATAAAGTCAAATTACAGTAAAATTATGAAGTTCAATCATTCCTTGTGTAAATTGAGCCAAATCCGCTAATGCTTGTTCACTCGAAAGAAATTGAAGAGATTTTACGTCCAGGTCACTAAGGATTTCGTCAATGTGGATGAACTTTTGTTCGTATTTTAATTAATTTCATAATATTTAATTAACTCACGCCGTAGGGTGACTTTTCCCATAATAACGATGCTCAAGGCTAAAACAAAATGCATTTAATTTCTGTGCATAAGTAATCCAAGCTCCTTGACTCATCCAAAGTGGATTATCTTCTCCTTCACCACCAATCATGAGAAAAATCGGTCCACCGGGTTTGTAAAATGTGTCGTTGATGAAATAACGCTATAAAAAATTCCATCGTACATTATAATTGGCCATAATAAAATTCTAGTAGTTTTTGAATACCTGTTTCCATTGTCGAGTGTCCGTAGGGTTGAAATGATCCAGAGTTTGATTGAACCAAAATGTTTTAACATCATTTTCACCACCTTGCAAAAATCGACCGTGGTCTTTGAATAATTTTCCTTGCCGAAATCTTTCACCGTAGGCTAAATCCGCGAGGACTATGATTGAAAATAGGAATGTAACTGCGTAAATTGTTAAATTAGCCATTGTTGTGGGAGAATTAAATGCAATGACTGTATTTTTCTGTACTCGTTCGCGTGACTGACTAAACTGACCAACGCCCACGCTTTGCTCTTTGCTTTTTCCTTTTGACTTGAAAATAATTCAGATTTAAACAAACATTGGGTGGATGAGAAATCAGTTTAGCTCATTTTCCTTTGGGTAGATCCAGACCCCAAGCAAAGCAAAGCCTATGAATAAATTATTTCATACTAATCTCAATGCCTAAAGTAAAGAGTAGTAGTTCAACTAGGGTTCGTGACCTTCATTCAGTTCAGGACAGACTGATACAGAAAATTAAAGTGGTTCAGTTAAACAGAGTCTGTGGTGTTTTTCTGTCATTTGCTTTTTGCTTGGTCCTTCCTGTTGTGTGTGGAAATAAGATATGCTTGGAAAACTTGAATGCGACGGAGGACAGACAGAGGATAAGGACAAAGACCTCCTTTGCTCGTCTGTTAAGTTATCAATCTTGACCTTTTCTCAAAAGAATTCCAGACTCAGGGTATTTGAGATAATAAATATTAAAATGATGCAGTTATGTCAATATTAATTATTGTCTGATCGGTTCCACTGTGTTTTTCATTAATATTATCAGTTTTATGCTAAAACATAATTAGGTTAAACAAACTCTCAAGAAAAAAATCAATGTATCGAACTAATTAAAAAATTTTGTCTTAGAAAAACTTAAACCAATTCAATGTTTGATTTCAGGAGCTGAAGCTGGCAAAAAATCAGAACTACGTTGCAATCATGATGAATTCGAGACGGAGCGTAATATTCAAGCATCTGGGACTTCTATTTGCCCTTGGAATATTTTTGAAGATAACGATTTCTTGGCATTCCCATTATTGGACACACACGAATGACCCAAGGTACCATAGAACATTGAATAAACTATTCCTATAATTAACATACTTTTGTTGGGAATTTAGTAATACTAATAGGCGAGTCGATTTGCCATTCTAAAATTCATATTGTTACTAAACACAAATTTTCAGTTAACAAGTTTCTTTAATTGAAAATTTTCTATTTATTTCCAGAGAATTAGCCAATTCTAACTCCAGTTTCGTCATCTATAAGGCTAACCATACAAAATCTGCCGTACATTCGCCTGGAAATAACAACGCTGGAACAAAACAAATTCTTTTATGGACACCAATGGGCCTTCCACTTCCAAACCTGTCAGCCTGGAAGATTTACCCGGACACACTTGCGAATTGCCCCTATAAATGCAATTTTACTACAAATGACAATGATCTTAAGTCTAGCCATGCAGTTGTGTTTGAAAAAACTTCTGCAAACGTAGATTTCACTATTCCTTCCATTCATGAAAATTTAGACCAGATTTGGGCAGTGCTACGACTCGAGCCACTCATTTAGCCTAAGAGCATCAAATGACTTTACAAATTTTTACGAAAATATTAATTGGACAATTGCATATCGAAGGGATTCAGATGTCGAATGGAAAGCTGGAAGAATTATTCAGAAAAGTGACAAGTCAGACTTGCAGGAGGTGAGTGGTCAAATACAAAAAGGCCTAATAGCCTGGCAGAATTCAGACTGCACGACAAGTAATCATCGCCAGTTGTACGTGAACAAACTCAACAAATTCATTCCAGTTCATAATTACGGAAATTGCAAACCTCGTGAAGGAACTTGTGGACCAAAGTGTCATGAAAGTCTTGGGAAAAAATACAAATTTTTGCTTGTCTACGAAACTTCATTCTGCGTTGACTTTATGAGGCAAGAATATTACAATNCTCGTGAAGGAACTTGTGGACCAAAGTGTCATGAAAGTCTTGGGAAAAAATACAAATTTTTGCTTGTCTACGAAACTTCATTCTGCGTTGACTTTATGGGGCAAGAATATTACAATGCATTAAAATATGGAATGGTCCCAATTATATTTGCACATTCTAGTTTTACTCGCTCCACAGTCCCAGGGAGTTACATTAACGGAAACGAATTCAAGACACCAGAAGCATTAGCCAATTTTATCAAATTCCTAGACGCAAATCCTACAGAGTACGTCAAATATTTTGAATGGAGAAAGCAATTTGGAGTTTTGAGTGAAGATGAAATGCTCAGAGAGAATTGGTGTGCGGTGTGTACTAAATTACATACTGTGGATGTCAAAACAGTGCGAAAACATTATACGAATCTCACGGATTGGTTTCTACAAAGTGCAAAGGGGGAAGAAGAATGTTTTGTGCCTATGCTAACAGAATCTGCCAAAGAGTTCTTCAAATTATTTCAATTTGATTAATTGTTAAGCAAATCCTGGCTATCTGTTAATTGAAAGTTTTATGACCAAATACGAAATTACGGCGATTTCTAGGAATTCAAGGCGTAGTAAAATCTCATTTGCTAATGCAAGGGTTTTATTTTATTGTTTTCAACCAAAATCATTTACAAATTAAATTGAGCAAGAGATAGTTTCGCTTTCCTCGTAGTTAACCACTTTCACAGATTTTGACTTGAATAAAATCGAAAAGGCTAAGACTTCGGTCTACTTGTAGCGTAAATCGTGGATGAGAAAAACAGTTCTGCGAGGAGATTTGTATTAAGTAATAATATCAAATTTTCATTGGTCTTTATAAGTTCGTCAAACATTTTGATCGATAAACGGATTTTATAAGTTTGGAAAATGAAATCAGATCAATCCAGAGCCAAATCCAAAGGAAAGGCATTTTTATACTAAATGAAGAAGTTTTTATTACTACAATACCCGAGACTGTTGGAAGTTAACTTTCCATTAGTTTATAATACCAGAGTACAAAATATATTTACAAATCGATGTGCGATATGCAAAATAGTTCCTTGTGGGTATTAACTCTCAATGAGTGGTAATTTTCTTCATAACGATTTGTTCCCTACGTCTTATATCTAGATTGTGCTAAATCCAATTAAATTAATGATTACTGATTACTAGGAGAGTCAGCTCAACGGTTTTATATGACCGAATATTGTGTTTTTGCGGGTTCGTAAACAAATTGCAATCAGTTTAATGCTTTTACATAATCTTATTTTATTGTATTCAATTCATCTCTCTCTCTTCTCATTTACAAATTAAAACGACATGTTTCTCTAGAAAGTTCGACTCATCGGGCTTATACACTTTACTGCAAATGCAAATGACCATGGTATGATGAATGTGTCATATTAGTTCTGGCCAGTCGGATTCAACTGGTTTTTCCTTGTTACAATAAGTGCCCAATCAAATGTACTCAACTAAAGCATGCTCAGTTTTATGAATGACGCACGAATTTACTAGTAGATCTGGAAGAATCTAGAATAAAATGAAAAGGTCAGGCCGTCTGACCAAGAAATCTCAGAAACTATACTGCATTGGAGACAAAGTAATTTCAAGGGTTTTTCACAAACCAATTGTCCATATTGTCAACATCTTTAGAATTAAGAAAATTCAATTTGCTTGACCAAACAGTTTCTATGCATGGAAAAGAATGAAAAACCCCGATTTCGAAATTTAGCCAGCTGATTTGCGTCAAAGGTGTAATTTGCTTATTTGCATTGGTGGATTCCGAATCTCCATATAAATAAAAGAATGCTACCGGTTTTCATTAATTTGCTTGCTAACATAAGCCAACAAGGAAAGTTCTTGAACAGATTCAACAAATTCCTAGAAATTTGTATGTAGATCGTAGTGGTCAAATACCCGAGTAGAGTTTGGCATCTAATTAATCCTTCTATGTAGGTTACGTTACATTACTCGGATATTGTAATAGAAATGAAATTGTCATCTATTCCTATTATATACTAAACACAAGTGTACGAAATGGATGTAATCGTATAATCAAGATGCGCTGCTTGTGAAAAGTTACGACCTCGGATCTCACCCGAGAATTCATGAAATGAAGAGTAAATAGTCAAATTCCCTTGTGGCAGACCAGCCCTGGATTGAGAATCTGAATCTGATGAGATGACAATGACAACTCGGATTAAACGGTAGATGCTGAGTAATCAGGCGTGTGCGTTGCGTACCGACCGATCTGTAGTAGATCCGAATTACTATAAAGCCGACCAAGATCTAGAGATTCCTTACAGTCACTTTGGGTATCGGTTTCGAGAAGGATTAAATTGTGATTGTGAAAGCTAATCAAGTGCATAATAAATACAACCCTTTTACTTGCGTTGCCCAACAACGCAGTAAGGTTAAAAAATGAGTTTGACTGTAAGTTTCGTGTCTCTTGTGAGCACGATCGTTGCTGTCTGCGTTTCGGCTATCATCATGATGTTGGCTACTGAAGGTTTTGCTTGCGTTGCCCAACAACGCAGTAAGGGTAGAAAAATGAGTTTGACTGTAAGTTTCGTGTCTCTTGTGAGCACGATCGTTGCTGTCTGCGTTTCGGCTATTATAATGATGTTGGCTACTGAAGGTAAGAAGTCTTAATAGTTTTATCCATATTTACAGTTTTTGATTCGATAGACACAATTTGCACTAGAAATTATAAAAATTCACTAATATTTATGAGTTTATCTTACTCAATCCTGCCAAAATCACTTAATGGGCCAAAATCTAATCAAATTTTAAGCATATTTATATAAATAGCAGAGTTTTGATTGAAAACCACTAAAACTTCATAAAAACGAACATAAATCCTTAGATCTTTGCCCAGAAACGTCGCGCAGATTGTGAAGAGGATGGAAAATGCATTGCAAATCGTCGGTTTTGTAATACAGTCAAAGATTGCCCCAATGGGAGTGACGAGGATATGTTTCACTGTAGTACGTATAACAAATGATTTAATTTAATTACAAAATCCAGTTACGCTCATTGTGTACATTTGTATTCGTATTCGATACTTTTAGCTGATTTGACTGGAGTTGGAGAATATTTTAAGAGATACATGGATCACGATGCTAGAGTTGTTGTTCATAGATATCTACGCACCAGTTGCAGTTAAGTTTCGGACGGATAAGCCCTATCAGGCTAACTTATCATGAATATGAACTTTGTTTTCTTTTCTTCATTTTTTCATATGCACTTTCTGATTACCTTTTTTTTGGACTCTATCTAGTGAGTGAACCTGCTCTGGAACGTGCGCGCATAGCTGATCAAATCAGCTTGGCCAATATCTCCATCCTCATTACAGGATCTGATCCCACGATTGGACCGAACGGTTTGATTTTAATTTGATTTCTCCTAGCCTAATGATTTCAATGCATGGCGCATGAAATGAACTAAAACTGAGCACGCGCATGTTTCAGTAATAGAATCCATCCTTCCATACGCAATAACTATAATCATGAACAAGGATGCTCTTAAGCAAGATACATTAGAAGTCTCAAGCCTACATACCTTATTCTTATCCCTTAATGTATTCTTCTACTAACGAAAAAATTACCATTATGAGCTTTTGGATCGAAATGGAGTGCAATTCTAAAAGCTATTTTATTCTAAGGTTGGAATAGATTCCATTTATTTGAATAAAAAGAACTACATCTGTAAGAATCCTGTAATTACAGATTAATGCTGGTGGTTGATGTAGATGGCAATGTATAGTCCAAGGAGAGTAGACATCTGTTTTAGATTTACATGTAACTTAGCTTTGCTGTCTACTCTCCTTGGTATAGTCATTTAGGCAAAATTCCAAGTATTGATTTTTAATTCTGCTCAATTTTAATGTGATAAGAATGTTAAAGATGCTAGATGCTATTTGAACAGTTGACCAACTGATTAATTTACCCTTACTTTCTCCAACGTATCCCTCACTAGAAACGACAACAACTCGCAAACCAACAAAATATGAGCCTCTATACTATCCCAAGGGATGTTTTCAACACCGAGATGGAGTATTTTGTAAAAAGACAAACTGGACAGAACTACCTTGGGATCAATTCGATAATCAGTCAAAAGCCTTGTAAAAAACCACAATTATAATTCAGTCATTCGCATTGCGTGTGATTTTCTTGTCTTACAAAATTTGCGTATTGAATTTGACAGGAATATGGTAAGTGTATTACGGGACAACGAGGAATTGAATGTACAACCACGAAATCAAATTTTGGCTGTTAGATACATGTAAGCAGCTAAAGGCTTCTGTTTGTGTATTACTAGATTTTTAGTTTGAATATGATATTCAGGTTTTTGGAAGAAAATCATATCAAATCATTTCCTGATGGAAGTTTTTGCCACCTTCCATGTTTGCTTCAGCTTCATTTGAGAAATAATTCACTTGAAACGATTGGGCACAATGCATTTTGTGAACATCTTGCTTTGATTACTCTGTAAGAAATTTAGCACGTATATTTTCAGCATAGGCCCTTTGCCTTTTGCTTTTACAATGAATTTTCTTGTTCAGAGACCTCAGTCATAACAAATTGACCTTGAAGGGCTATCGATTCAAGGGGATGTCAAGTTTGGAGGATTTGTAAGGCTAAGATTATAAAATCATTAAGAATTAAAAATATGACATATCAAATGTGACCTTTCCTACATAGATGTAATATTTGTATTTTATATTAAAAATCTTCAAGGCATTTACACCAGAACCAGATTACGGAGCTGAGCGATCACGTTTTTCGGGAAATACCAAATCTTCGACTTGTGTATGTGAATTTGAATCCTACAAAAACTTAGTATAAATCTTAACATCAATTTTGTATGCAAATCGTTTAGGAATTTACGTGAGAATTGTATTACGACGATTGGATCAAGAACATTTCGCTACAATATGTTTTTAACGGACTTGTAATTCTCTTCTATATGTTTATTCATAATATTAATTTTAATGCATAGCCAAAGCTTACGTACGTATCTGTTTTCAGATATCTAAGTTCCAATCATCTTCATTCCTTTGCACCGCGCACATTCTCTGGAAATTATCACCTTCAAGTACTGTAAGTAAATGCGATGATTTAATCTGGCAAAATCCGAATGACCCTGATAATTATCGTATTTACTTATAGGACAATTGGGCATAATCACTTCAAGCGGTTACCCATTGACGCTTTCAGGGATGTTCAAAAGTCAATCAAATCATTGTAAGTTCAACAATGAACCTCCCACGATAACACGCGATAGATTTTCTATGAATACGATTTACAATTTTTCAGATATCTCGAAGGAATTGAAGTGGTTCCCAATGATGTATTTGTTTTCCAAAAGTTGAAGAACCTGGATTTTGTGTAAAATACTGGATAAATTCATAATTGGGCCATAATTTCTTAATTTTACTTAAACGCACAGGTATTTTGACAAATTTGCCTACTGCAGATATGTTCCTCACGTCTCACGATGTTTTCCAGATTCAGATGGTACGAAATTTATTTAATTTATGATAAGAGGAAATTCTGAAGTTCTATCTTGCATTAATTCCAACATTTTAGGATTTTCCAATCTTGAAGACCTTTTAATTGGAAGAGTCATTCGTGTCATTGTATGGACAATCGGTTTTACATCCATTCTTGGAAATCTTTCGATTCTTTTCACAAGAACACTTGCCGGAAGGGGTCGATCAAATGTTCTGGATGTTTTTATCAAAAATTTAGCTAGTAAGATCCAAGATCCACCAAAAATTATTTGAATTAAGGAAATCAATGCTATTCTTGCATTTGCATATCATAGTGGCAGATTTTCTCATGGGAGTTTATTTGATAACCCTCGGCATCAAAGATTTGGAATATCGAAACTCGTATCTCCTGTATGCATACTCTTGGACCACATCCAACGTTTGTGCAATTATTGGAATTACAGCCATGATTTCGTCTGAGGTAACAAAATCAAGCCACTAAAAGTGTTAATATCTTTAATGGCTTAATTTTGTTATCAGGTTTCTCTTCTGATTTTGACCCTCATGTCCGTGGAAAGGTACATTGCAATCAGCCGACCATTTTCACATGAATTGAGATTAAGAAAAACTCAGGCTAGGCTTGTGTGTACAGTCGTTTGGATTTTTGTCATTATCATTTCTATGATTCCAGGTAAATTTCAATAAATTTACTAATAACTAGTCTTGTCGGCTAATTAATTCATTTTTTTCTCCAGTTTTTACTACGAAAAATCCTGGCACTTATTTTGGAAGCTCTGGCCTTTGTTTCCCTGCACATTTGGAAGATTTTGGTAATGGGGCTGGTTGGCAATACACATCTCTCGTTTTCATTGGACTCAATTCGCTTTGGTTAGTAATTACGTAAATGTAGAATTTCATGAGAATTTGACTAATATTGCAAATTATTGTCCTCAGCTTGATTGTGATTACGGTTGCTTACATTATGCTATTCTGTGAAGTTCGGAAATCCACAGCTCTTTGCCCAGATCATGCAAGGGACATGGAAATGGGACTTTAAATGTAGAATTTCATGAGAATTTGACTAATATTGCAAATTATTCTGTTCAGCTTGATTGTGATTACGGTTGCTTACATTATGCTATTCTGTGAAGTTCGGAAATCCACAGCTCTTTGCCCAGATCATGCAAGGGACATGGAAATGGGACTTCGGCTCTCTTTCACAGTTGCAACGGATATTTGCTGTTGGCTTCCTATCATCATTCTTAAAATCATGGTCAACAATGGATTTGAATTAGATAGTAGGTTTCTTTTAAATCCAAACAAAAAATTAAGGGACTAATTCGGTTTCCATTGTTTTTGCTACAGACGAGACAATTTCTTGGCTTCTCCTTTGCGTAATGCCAATGAATTCTACGATCAATCCATTTCTCTACACTATGTCAACCTCGGATGCTCGTTTGAAATTACTTACATATTTCAAAAGTTTTCCCTGTCCATTCTCATGTCCTTTTGGTCGGAATAAGGAAAAGGAACCAACTAATTCAGATCCAACACCTACGGCTACGGCTCGTTCTTCTCAGCTTTAAATTATTAAGATTCTTATGTCAAAGAAAATAGCAAGCAACAAAACTTTTTGTTTAGAATAGAGAAAAGCGGGCTCAAGAAAAACTAATCACTACAGATTTCTGAATTGAGTAAAAAAATTAAAGTTTTAGAGGCGTCTAGTCCAGAAATCTGTTTAAAACTTACAATGATAAATTAGTACTAGAATTATTGTCTATTTATTAATGTACTAGTATACAAAATACAAGTAAAAATGAGTGTTTAGGCAGATATAGTCTTAATAGCTATTACCTATAGCTGTAGTTACTCAATTCGGTGTGTCAATGCCCTGGGCATCTGACTTAATGCACCGAACTAGTTCTTTCAAAGCGCTTACAAAGAATCGTCTATCACTCAAACCGGAGCCGATTTTGAAATAGCTGTGAAAATACACTCAGCTATTTCGAAACCTCTTATAGATAGTTTCTGTGATATGACACTAAAAATCCAATACGGATTTAGCTAAGTGAAGTTATAAGCTAAGTACATGTAGGAAAATATTGTTCAATGTTAAAGTTAATAAATGTAGCAAGAAAATTAATATACACAGGTGGACCCTACTGCCTGCACTTTTTTTTAATAAATTCAGTTATTAGACTGACTTGTAAAAAGTTTTTGTGTTTTTGCTTGAACAGAATTACTAGGATTATTAAATTTTTTAGAATAGATTCATTCACCTTCATTGGTTCCGTAGTACGAGTAATTTTGGATTTTAATGTGTTTGCTTAGCTATAAGTGTATAAGCTATAAATGTTATAATAAAGTGTTTAAAAATCCTGCTGTGTATATTAATTAATTTATTATTGATTAAGGAATGCATCCATGTTCTCTGGAGTGAAAGGAATTTTGGGACAATTGATTTTCCGATCCACTTCCCAGTCAAAATACCCCGAGCTGACTAGAAGCCAAGGCCAAAACACTGCGTTGAAAATGGTAAAAATTATCGAGAAGATGAGAAAAGAATGATTTTCCAAAAATTCTGCAATGTCATTCTGAACCATCATCCGCCGCCTTCGTTTTTGCATGAATGATTTGTGTCATAGATGGGCATCTAGAGTCAGCAGATGATCTGACTTTAGGATTTGTATTCAAAGGTCGAAGTTCAACGTCCACTTCTTCGGACCCAGTAGCGACCACTATAGTGTTTAATTCTTCATCAATTGCATTAGCTTGTATTTTTGCATCAAGTTCTTCAATTTCTTCTTTGAGATTTTTCAGCCTAGATTAATTTCAAGGATTCGCATGTCTACATAAACTAATTAAATTACTTGAATAACTTATCAATATAAAATTACCATAGAACGACGGTAAATTCTAGAAGCGTCAGGAAAACAAAGAAAATACATGCTAGCATCCAAATGTCAATGGCTCGAACGTAGCTGACGATTGGTGTACTTTCCCTGATCAGAAATTGTTATAATTATTTGAACTATTAATTAATTCATTAGTTAATTACCGAACAGAAGCAAACATGGCCGTGAGGGTAAGAAGTGTCGTCATTGAAATCCCAATCCGAGCCTCAATCATCCTCGAAGGAATGAGAAAGCAAAGCCAAGTAATTAAAATAAAAAACACACTAGGCAAAAATGTTTGAACAATATGATAGCTCATTTTCCTTCTTGCCAGTATATCAAAATGCAAGACATCAAATTCTCGGGCTAGAAGAAAAAATATTACATTTTTTGACGAAATAAATTAAGTTAAAAATTTCAACTTACTTTTTCCATCAACAAATGCCGAAACTCTGACCGTGTGATCGACATTTGCTAATTTAACAAAGTAATTTGATTCTTCACAGTCATCCAGAGTCACAGCGTCGTAGGTGTTGGCCCAATAAAATCTAAGGTCTTTTATCTGGTAATTGCTACTCCGGAGTGCCACGGTACAAGTTTGAGTATCAGCAGGATATGAATGAAAATCCATTCCACAGTCCATTTTGATTCGGAGTCTAAAATTGTTAAAAATATTGGAATAAAAATATGATATCCCAAATGCATGCCTTACCTTGAGCCATATACGATTTTCCCAGTCACTTCATTAAATGTCACATATTCTGGAGCTCCCATTAATTCTGGCTGTTGAACTTTGACCACATTTTCTGAAATTCGAAAAGAATAGAAACCTTAGTCCTGCCTAAGTCTAAATTACTGACGAATAATTAAATTACCCAGAAAAAGATCAGGTTTCCAAAGATGTTTCAAAAGACCTGGGTCAAAAGATCTTTCCATTTCATCATGCGCTCTTGTAAACTTCATCACTTGTTATATTTGCTTTTTCTAATGTCCATTTTTGAATCACATAATCTTCCCATTGGGCTGTCAACTCGGCAGTGAAAGTAATTTCCTGGAAAATTACTACTTATTAAAAATTTTAATGTTACTACATACTACATACACGTTATCATTACCTGATTCATCTCGTCCACCGAATTAATTACACGAATTCTGATGCCCACGTTCACAGCGTACATTAAAGCACCAAATTCATTAGTCAGCTCATCTGACGCAATTTCACTCATTTTAGCCGCAACTGAAAAATGCCATAACTGTAGTTTTTGAATATTCTACGTTTCAAAAAATAGTGTTATCTTACCACGGCTAGGAATTTGAAATGGAGTATAATAGGGTGGAAGATCAAATTTTAGAAATTTTTGTCTTGGGCTAAACAAAGGCTTCTCCGTTACAGGGGCTCGTTCAATACGGTCACGGTCATTCCACTGGGGGGATGCTGATGGTGAACGGCGGGTTTTGGAAGCCACGCTAAGCAAATTTTGCACCCGCCTTTGTTGAGCATTGCTGTCCCCTAAAAACCTAAGGCAAAAATAGCCAATTTAAGTCAAAAGTTGATTAATTATGGCTGTGATTTCAGATTAATCATGACAACTACTTGAAGTTTAACTTACCACGCTATTGTTATAAAAATTAGGACGAGAGCGAAACTCCCAGCTTTCATTTCTCTTGGCATCTTGGTGAAATGAAATGAAATGAAATATTAGAAGTTGACAAACATCATCGCATTTGTAAACTGGGGATTAGCATTGCGGAGCGGAAGTAATATGAAAAATATTGATTAACCACAAAACCGCGACGAGAAATGCTCCATTTGCATGCAATGTGTACTGCACAGCACTCACTACATTATTCTCTCTAATTAAAAATTACTTTGTTTAATTAAAGTTAATGAGATCTTTCCCTGCTCTTGCTCTTGTCTCACGCTTTGTCATGCTCGTGCGTCAAGATAGGGATAGCTCGTAATTCGTTCTTTCTTTGGTTTATATTTGCAATATTATTTTTGAACAATAATGCCACAAGCGGGTAAATACACAAAACTCAAAAGACAACTGAAATGTGCGTGTGCTGGTTGACACGGGGGAATTTGTCTGAACACCCAGTCCATTCCGTAAAAGACAAAACATTTGCAAACTTGAATTGAAGTCTGTGTCGTGTCTGAAGTTCCTTCCTGGTGGATATGATCTTGCCAAGATATAAACGCTGTATAAGGAAAAAGAGTATTGAACTCCCACACTGCAGCATGGAGAGGACAGGGTATGCTTAATTTAAAAGGCTGGAAAGTTCGATAAAAAAAATGTACATTTTCTTTAATACCTAAACAACATCACCTTGCAACTATCTTAAAATAAATCCTAATATTTCTCAAATCGAATCAACGTGCAATGTGTATTCACAAAAATTACTTTACAGGAAAAATTACTCATTGTTTCGTATTCAATATTTTAAGACTGTTTCAAAATAGAAAGATGTCAGTTAGTTGACTTCATCCACATGCATTGCCAAAAAATCCGTGTGTGTTTATTTATTTACAAGTCATACTACGCTTACTCCCACCCGTACCCATTTGTTTTTGGGATTCAACCCAAAGTGCAGAGTGCAGAACTTGCACCTGTGTTAAACCTGAAACTCTGGGTCGGGACTCGATACTTGCTTATCAAAATAAATATATGCAAAACCTGTTTTATTAGCATCTCAGTTCTCATAGGGCTGAATTTGCAGAATATTCACTAGATGTAAAATTTTCGAACTGCTTAAAGAGTTGATGATACACGGCTAGTTTCCAAATAACTCTTATCAAATTCTACCTAGACAAATATCACTTCTTTGTTAATTTTTTGAATTGCAATTGTATCATTAACTAAGTTAAGACTCCCGTTCCTTCACAATTACTGTGAATTTCTCTGGAGCTAGAATAAATCCAGCTTCGTGTTCCAAACTCGGACTTGGAGCATTTGGATCCTGTTGTACTTCAAAATGTT